>JAVGWX010000002.1:116221639-116493270 GCA_036924085.1 Ariolimax columbianus
TGAAAGCAATCTGCTCAAATTGACGAAGTGTTTTATTTCCATTATGACATCAATCAAATGTCTGGTTAAAAATGATAAGTCAGGGTATATGTTTACTGCTGTTTTAGAAGTTTGTTAACGTGGCCAATGACTTGCACACCCAAGCTTTATGAAGGGAATAGCAACAGTACTGATTTGAACATCTCCATTTTAAAACCCCAAATTAACTCAAAACAACATTATTGTATTTCAGAGAAAGGTGTAACTTGTTTTAACATTTTGTCTTTAATGCAAAGAAGCAACCCCTCTTATGAGTGTCATACTCCCAAATGTTCATATGAATATTATGAAGTGAATCTGCTAGATCTGTACTGATGCTGTCTTCCCCCAGAATGCAACTACCACAACACGAAAAACAAAGTAATAAAATCAGTGGACAAACCTTTCCTATTACCTTTCTGCTGTATCGCATGTATGGCATGAGAGGCTTGTCAGGGGGCTTGGGTGGTTTAGGGACACGACCCTCAGACTGAGGAGCAGAGAACATATCTTTTCAACTGTACAAGGACATAAAGTTATCTCCTTAATTTGGTAAGTGCTTCAAATATCTAACTAAAAATTATCATGACTGTGTATATTCCAACTCCTGGGGTCCACCGGTAGGATTTATAGAACTGAGGAATAAATGCTGCTTGCACATGCAGTCGCCACACATTGTACAGACTAGGTTTTTATTTTACTTCCAACAGAAAAATTATATGTGAAGACTAGCATCTAAATTGCTATGCCAGCTGTCACCAATTTGTAATAATGACGAAGTATCATATTTGTGTGGTTAACGTAACTATCATTATGTTGTAACTTTATTGGTCACAAATGCTGGCACAGCGAAGATTGACATTCAGGGTTAATCTTTCAATTTTAACTAAATGCTTCTACAGCATGAACAAATTATTGTCCCCAACAACAAAAGTTCACTTGACCTCAGGGCAGGACAGTTAACTAGTAACAGGAAAAGGTACAAGGTGTATATTTATAGCGCCCTACAACCAGAACACTCTGGATAAATGAAGCCAGAATGCCACAGGTAAAAATCTAATGTCAAATTCCTTGCTATATTATACATAGCATGGTACCACCCAAAGGCAAATGAGAGCTAAAAAAGATGACTTGCTGAAAGTAGATATACGGTGATATTACAGTCCAACTGTTACATATAGCAATTTAAAACTCTTTATTTTAAAAAAGCTGGTGCTATAAGCCTGAGGGATCTTGTGGCAATGCGGTTGGTGTCATGGCTCCCAATCCAAATTAAATTGTGTTCAGTTTCATCAAACAACAAAGGCGCATCCTTATGGCAAGTAAATCCATTTTTTAAAAATGTATGCTGAAGCTAGATATACTGTTAGGCCGCAAAACACAGGACAGCAAACTTTACTTTAAGAAACAAAAACTTAGGAAACAAAGGATAGGTTTGAAGGCTTTTGTGTCATATGAGCAAAGCATTAAATTCATTGTCTGTCAATATATGATGTGCATGGCATTGCTATCGTGTTCTGTCAGTTTTCTTTGCTTCTCACTCTGGCTCTTCTAGTGAACTTCACTGCTTTTAGAAGCATCTCATTTCACATATTTTATTGTTGTGCTTGGTAGGGTACATATTCAATACAGAAAAAGATTTATCAGAGGCTGAACAATTTTTTTAAAAAACTACAATGGACCTGTCTTTTCTATCAACAAACATAGCCCAGAAACTGTAATAATAATTTGAAAACCACTACATTGTGTCTCAATGAGAATAATAATGTTGAAAATGCTAAAACACTACTAAGTGTAAAATATTTAAAACAGTTACGCATCGTTTCAGGAACATAAACGGGCGTTCAGAAAGTAATGCACCACATTGTTTTTCTCAAGAGCTGCTTATTTAGAAATCATGAAATTTCTACACAATATTCATGGATATGGCATGTAAAAATCTGTACTGTTCAACATAATCCCCATAAACTTGTACAACTTTATGCCAGAGTGAAACAAGTGCATGTATTCCTAGCCTGTACCACATTTTGTCTTGATCATGCAGCCATTTCTTGGCTGCATGAATCACTTCATCATCTTCAAACCTTGTCCCACGGAGTGCACCTTTGAGTGGACCAAACAGATGAAAATCAGAGGGTGCCAAATGAGGACGATGGGGTAGTAGTCAAACCCAATTTGGTGATTGCATTGACATGAAGGAGAAGCATGTCTGCTGAATTCTTGTGCAGCCAAACTCTGCAGAAAAGTCAATTTAGTTTTTTCAATGTCTTAATGTCCTCCTCTGGGCATCACATCCACAAGAATCACACATTCAGTGTCCCAAAAGACAATGATCATGACCTTTCCAGCTGAAGGAGTTGTCTTGAATTTGTTCCTTGGTGGCGATTGCGGGTGAGGCCACTCCATGGATAGTCTTTTTTGTCTCAGGTTCAAAATGATGTGCTCAGGTTTCATCACCTGTAACGATATTAGCCATAAAGTTCTCTTCATCAGCATTGAAATGCTCCAACAATTCAGAAGAAATTGTTTTCCTTTGCAATCGGTGGTCATTTATGAGACTTCGAGGAACCCATCTTGCGCAAACCTTTCAAAATCCTAGAGTTTTTATAACTGCACTTGCACTACCAATGCTGATTGACAGCTGTAAGGCCAGTTGTTGAGTAGTGATTCACCTATCAGTAAGAATAATGCCATCAGGTCATTTCAATATTTCTTTGTTGGTGACTGTGACGGGACGTTCACTGCACAGCCAATCAAGCAGCTCTGTATCTACACTTCCTGATTATTTGATTCTCTGAACCCAGCGACTAACTGTACTTCTGCCGACAACAAAACTTTCGTACATATCATATAGACGCTTGTGAATGTTCACAAACGTTTCCTTCTCTGCAACAATAAATGATATCACCATTTGCTGCTTATATCGCAAGTTTATAACGGTTTAGTACAGCCGTATTATTTTGCCGATTGTGGTGCAATTTGGTACACACAATCGACACATGCCATATTTGAAGTATGCAAAATTTCATGCTTTTATTTTCATTATTAGCTAGAAAAACGATGTGGTGCATTATTTTCTGAACCCCACGTACTTTAGTATGACAAACATGAAACCACAGATTTTCTTCTGTGCTTTGTTACTTCATGTTGCACATAGCCCTTAAAAAAATGATATATCCTGAGCATTTTGCTCCATTTAATTTTGTACTTTCTATTCCTTGCTCCAGTTTTTTTTTAGTTTTTACTGGTGGTGGCTTTAACCCTACCAGACCTAAGGCCCTGAACCCAACTGTCCCCCATTCCTGGGTTCCAGAGCATTAAAGAGAAAAAACCAACATGATATAGAAAAATGTTAGTTACATGCAAACAAGTGATTAGAATAAGATGTAACTTGGAGACATTGTAGAAAATAGGTTTACCTTTCATCTAGCGTCAATATTCCACCTTTGTGTGCCAATCCACCCAGCAAAAGGCAAAGAATCTGTCTCGAGTCATAAAACATTTCGAAATCCGGGAGTAAACACAACAAAGAGCCCTCATTTGTCCAATAATCCTGATAGTTGGGCTTTATATATGAGTATTCCATATAGATCCTCAGTCAAAAAAAAGCCTTCATCTCATCACTCGAGCTCTCACTGTCTGTTTCACTTGAACAGAGTCTGAATCAACCAAATTATTGAAATTATTGTTGGACTGTCATAAGCCTAGACTTACTTTGCTTTCCTGTTGAAGTGCTTGGTTCATCAGCCGTTCGTTTCATTGTCAATTTTCCGAATTTGTTCACGTTAAACCCCACAAAATCAATTCAAACATGGGGGCAGCCATTTACAATGACTAATCACGAGGGTTGACCACGATTGGCTGGTTATTTTTAGATTCTGACGCATTTTATGACGTACTATCCAAATTACCGAAAATTAGGTCCAGCGGTAGTTAAGGAAATTACCGAAAAATGGGGACAGCGGTCTGGTAGGGTTAACAAGATTGCCTTGTGATGCTGCAAGAAGATTTTTCTCAAACTGTTTTATCTGCTCCACTTTCAGATGTTTAAAGAAAATAGCAATCATCCTGATGTTTTGGACAGCGTTGGCTGTATGTACTTTCTGTTTCTCATGTGTGTGTTCCAGAGAAGACACTGTATGTTTAACATATTGGAAAATCAGATACAGACATGTGCCCACGTGAAGAGACGATACATACAGTGGAGCATGTTATGCTCTCCGGCCCAGTTTGATCTAAACTGTACAGTCCAGTTAGAGATAAGATGTATGGCGATAAGAGCAGCTTGAGATGGACACCAAGGAAAATAGATTTATTTGAGAGTGAACGATGAAGAAGAATATGTAAGTGTTCTATCAATTTATTATGACCATTCCTTACTTGTATTTCACAAATATTTGTTTCTGCGTATTTGGGGACAATTATTCTCAGAGCATTTTGTATTGTGGCTAGGGAACTATTTGTAACTTACCGTTCCAGAGCCTTTTGTCTGTAAATGAGAAATAGAATAAACAATGTGATAAAATGAGGAACAACCCAGTCTTAATTATACTTGACTCAATTAATGCTATCAACAAGCTAAAGCTTTTCACCACAGAATTCAAGATTATCTTAATTAGCATCAGTTTTCCTCAACACTAATCAAGATCATTAACAAAATGTTCAATAATCTGTCAAATTGCCATAAGATGTAATATTTTACAATTACTGAGATGTCTAACATTTTAAGTACTGTCTTTTAGTCTGAAGTGTAATATGGCTGTATTCCGTTCCACCTATATACTAATTTTGACTTACGGATGTGAATCATGAGCAATAACCACAATCTAGAATAGCCAGTTCCAAGTCTCTGAAATGAGATATCTAGAAACAAGGGGTCCAAGTGACAAAAAAAACAAGGTCCGGAATCAGACAATATGGCACAGCCTCTTCTTCTGAGAAAGGACGTTTTGTTACGCTGTGTAGTGTTTATAGAGAGACTGTGATATATGCGCCTTTCAGCCCAACACATCCTGTTTCAACATGTCATTTTTGTGTGTCTTCTGATCAGCTAAGAAAAGAGTTAAGTCACCCTTTTATTCCTGTAATTATATATGGAAAATGGATTCTAGCACTTATTTCAAATCCAGAAGATATTACTTGACAGTGAGCAGGCCTTTTCTCTTAAGTGAATGACAGACAACAGGCCAATCGCCTGTTTGTCTGCACACTCAATTACTAGTATAAAGAAGACCTCTACCATCACACAGAGGTAGAGTTGATGTGACTAGGCGATATGAAGTAAATGGCAGTTCATGCAAATGCTATAAGTTGGAGAGTCGTCTGTTAGTGTGCCATTGGTCCTATTCTCTGCACTGTCACACACAGAACCATCAATGAATTCATTATGGCAGTGTTTGGCTGTAATATCATTGGTTAAATAAATGTATTATGGTACTGGAAAATCACTTACAGATCCTGTGCCCCTTGACTTGGTAGGGTTAAAGTTAGGGTGGCCATGTGGAGATGGTAGAAAAGGGGTTGAGTTTTTTTCCTGTTAAGACATAAGAAAAACTTTAAACAGTAGAATGGTATGTGGTAATGGAATTTAAAGAATTAATAACACAATGTGGTGAGTACTAAATTATTTTCTCTCTCAAATTTCCACCTCCACATTAATGCAATTGAACGCTTCATACTAATTTACAATCTTTATTATGAATACTTTATGCCATATATAGTTTATGTTTCTTGAAACGTTTAAACTGCAATTTTAGCTCAATTTGCTGAACATTTATGAATTTTTTTATTTTAAATACAAACTTTGACATACAGCACTTAACTCAAAATGAAAGAATTATCCAGGACCGCAAAGGTTGAGTGCAGGTCCTATACTGGTTGGTAAGTTAAATGTCAACAGGGGAAAAACAAATTTGCCTGGGCACCCCAGATGTACCTTCTCGAGGTCTAATAAGAAACCACTCACAAACTTAATATAAATAGTCAGATGAGAATCCAAAAGGCAAACCAGGGACGAAACTGGACAGCACCTTATAATGGTCAATCAAATGGATTTTCAGAACAAAATGATAGCTTTTGGCTACATGACACTAATCTGCCTGATTGAACATCAGGATTTCATTATTCAAGCTAGGTGTGTGTAACTTCGTCAAGAGTGCGGGTTTGAATGCACATTTAAAATACATATTTAAAAATGTTAAGATATTGGTATATATTTGCCATATGTCCTTTCAACATTTTTTATTTTATTTAAGTTATGTCCATATTTAAAAAATGTATGCACATATTTAACATCAAAACATACATATTGTAGTATTATTATTTAATGTTTATTTTAATGATAATTAAAGTTAGCTTTAAGAGTATTGTTAGATTAAGCTTTAAACAGGTCTGATTCCTTCAATGGGACATTTGAGACCTTATGAGACCTTACAAGATGGTCACTACTCTGGGAAATAACTGAAGTTGCAACATTGAAATTGTTTTTGAGACGTGAATCCGTTACTCTCATCCTTTTTTTTATTTAACAAACTTCTTTCTAGTAAAACAAATTATTGCTTGCAGTTGTATGCACTTCCAAATAGCATTATTTACTCCCGAACGGAAGCTGTGAGTTTTAGATACTTACTCTCTGGGAAATATTTCTTATAAAAGTCAGTGAAACATCACTGATTTTTGTCTTTAGGTCTGAATATTCTTTTAGTTCATTTAGCTCTATTTGCAAAGAAAGTGAGCTTGTTGCCCTACAACATCAAACGGAGAAGAAAAGATTTTTTAAATTTACTTCATTTGTTGGAAAATCGCATAACCTGGTGTTGAACTCTTCATTCAAAGATGTCAACTCGCCCCGCAAATGAATTACAATAAAATAAAACGTTATGGTTCACAGGTGTGGGAAAATTATAGGTATTACCTATCCTTAGTGGACTTTACCAGCATCAAAACTTATTCTGAAATAAGTTAATGTGTCCTTACAGCTCATGAACCAACTATCCTTGAGTTTGCAACTTAGCACTGAGTTCATTAAGATAAGTTCCAACGTCTACAAGAAATGCCAGATCACACAGCAAGCTGTTTTTTAACTCTCGCAGATGCTTTCCTTTCTTGTCCACGAAAACAAATAACTTAACTTTAAAATCATAAAAGAGCTTCAGCATCTTGTCCTTGCTTGGCTAACACATTTCACATGCTCGCATTAAATGTCTTCCAAGAATTCTTTAAACTTAGCAGTGGGCAGTGGTTTAGTGCTGTCGACAGAACAGTTGAATTTGCCTGACTTTTTGTGTTTCTCATAGAAACAAGATTAATAGATCTGATCTTACCTTTTCACCAGTGCCAGGTGTTCCTGATGGAAGCTTGGCTTTCACTGTCAAGAATAAATTGTAAACACTTAAAGAAAGTATTTTGATCTGTTTCAATAAGTAATGAGTACTTTAAAAAAAAATTAATTGAAAATGAATTTGTTGTCATAAATGTATTATTTAAATTAAATTATGATGACAGATATTGGATTCTTCTTCTTCTTCCTCAATCTCCCGCTATCAAACCCTGAAAGGGCTTTAGCAGAATGTAGTCCAGAGAACGGAATGCGTTGTGTCGTAGTTTACAGCTTGACTGCGATATTTGCACCTTTTGGTCCAACACATCCGACTTCAGCAAGCATTCCCTCTTCGATCCCTTCTCCTTAGCCAGTCTGCCCTGCTGCAGCCTGTTATCCAGGATCACCGCGTGGAGGTGTAGAAGGGTCTTGGCAGCTCTGGGTCGCTGACCACTACAGCTCATGCGCTGCTCAGCATCTTGATCCCTATTGGATTCAATATTTCATAATAGAATAAACGCCTGCCCATGTTGAAGGGAATCAGAGAATACAAACAGTACTACGTCTTTTTCATCCTGAAAAGTAAGTTTTTGTCACATTGTGGCTAAGATGCTTTGATATCTGCACCTTTTGAATCAGCACACCCAGTTTCAACATGGTACATTTTTTATATCTGGTTTTCATTCCCTTTACAATCACTATTCTCTCAGGCTAGCTGCATGAATACAACCTGTTTTCAGGGCTGTCACTCGGATGCAGAATAGAGTCTTGGACAGCTCAGGTTCGCTGACCCTGATGCAAGCAATCAGCTATGAGTCACTGACTACTGTTATCTCATTCCCTGCATCATCAACAGAACTAACACTACTATCTGTAAGTCGTAAAAGGCAACTAATGAGGGTTAGCTAAGGTGCAGACTATCGCATATTATAGAAACTGTAAGCCACAAGAAAAAGTAATCTACAGGCCATGGTAGAAAACGAGTGATGAAGTAAAGTCATATATAGACTAATTAACAATGCTATGAACTTACGTGGAATTGGTGAGGCAACAACAATACCAGCTCTCAAATTTGGTAAAGCCATTCTTTGTTGATGCTTTGAACTGACAACAAATGTGAATCAGTACAAAGATGTCTTTAAATTCGCATTACCTGGCCATTTTTACAGGAAACCACTGATACCTCTGAAAAAAAATGAAAGGTAAAATATTAAGACTACAATAAAACTGAACACTAAAAGTGAATGATAAAAATGATGTACAAACGTTTTCCATACCGTTGAACAGGTAGAATAGCAGACAAAGCTGGCATATTGACCAAAAGATCTTTGTTGTCAAGGAAAGGACAAATAAAAATAGCATAAGGTAAAACATTTGACACCAGAACTAAACAAATAACAAAGCAGGATTGAAGAACCAAACATTTAAAATCAATGTATACTCAATCTTCAAATATTATTCACCCGAAAATACTAGTTACTAGGAACGTCTTTTTGGCCAGTGATCAGTTCAGACCAGCTGCAGTGAACACGCTTTAGGATACCATTTTGACAAGTGGACTGAACAAGGTGTGGATATTTGAAGAAGAATCTTTTCAGTGAAATTGGGTATGTCAACCCAGGCATGTAAAGCCTGGCCTTGGCGGATTGGGCGTAAGAGACAGAAAGCTTGTTCAATAGCCAAAAAGACGGGGTCAGCAGGCCTTGAAGAATGCTAAGAGCACTGTGAGACTCAATAGAAGTCCTGGTCATCTTCTACATTCGGACCCTTCACTAGCAGTCTCGACACTGTCTTGCTGCTAGATCATGTTGGACCCGGATGAGAGAGTGAGGCTGACTGCGCAAATCTCCATCATTTAAATTAAATTGCCACTCACGACATCACCCGCATCTCATATTTCATTCAAAAGTCATGTGGCAATGGGCGATCAGTGGTGAGGATGCACTGGAAGCTGTAGTCGCAGCCCTGCATGCAGGGATGCAGGCCATAATGGTTGTCCTTCACTGACATGAGGCAGCAGTGAAACTTGGCAGCCCCCCTCTAGGACAGCACTGCTTATCTCCGTAACCTGGGGAAGAGGCTAGAAAAGGTGCCCTAAACATTGCCTGCTTCACTATACCCTGACCAGCATGCCGTGGCTGGAGGGGCTCTCACTATATTACGGTTGACAATTCAAATAAAAAGAGGTTATTTTAAAGTTAAAGTATTATTTTATATTATAACTTAAAACTATAGAGTCTAGATCTAGATAGATCTGTCCTACAAAAAAAACTGAAAAATGTAGACTCTACTTTGCCTAACAAATGTAAATCACAAGAAAAAACTAAATAGTAGATGAAAATGCTATTTGAATTCGAATGTCAACTGACAATTTCAATTAGGGTCTACTTTACTACTACTAGACTTTACGACTTTAGTTTTAGTCTATAAAATATTGTACTCTACTCTCATTAGAATTTACAGTCACAACGGCAATGGTGCATCAGTTTTTCTTTGCCTTTGTTGTAATGTAGACTATCACTGTGTCTCATTTGTCTGTATTGGGAGATCATTAAATGGGCCCATATTTTATTTAATCCTGATGTTTCAAATGTTTATACAGACATTTCGATTTAAATAGTCAGACTCATTTAGCAACAAACTACAACATTCAACACTCAACAGACTGACACTGACTAATAAGGTAAACTAAAACTGTCTAAAACTAAACATTAGTCAGTGATTGTGAATTTAGAATTAGATCTAGATCTAAAGTTCTAAACTAATATTTAATAAACTATAAAACTATAAACTAAAGTAAACTCTTCTAAATTATCTAAATAACTGTGTTAAGTCAGTGTAGGGATATTTCATATCTGCAGCATTTGTATTTTGAGTGCAACAAATTGCGTAAAATTGTATAAGTCACCTTACCCACCTAATCTGTGCTTAAACTGGCATTACTTTGAATTGTTTATAAATTTTATCTTGCTTAATGTTTCACCGGCAAAGACAACGACCACACGAATGGAGGTTAGCAAGTATCGATATGTGTCGAAATATTTACGATACTCGGTGCAATTTCAGATCGGTTTACGTGTTATCTGAACTAAACTCAATGCCATCGAAGATCGACGGCAATCGATCTCCAATGTCCACCGTTTTATGCTTTGATGGTGCAATCTACCAGGCTTTTCACTGGCTTTCTTCTTATATTATCCACCTACTTATATCGTTGTTCATCTCTAGCACGTTTTCCCTCCACTTTCTTCCCAGTATTATTTTCAGCAATTGATGAAACCAAAAAGTTGTAACTGCCTTACTGTAATTTCGTTCATCAATTCTTGTTGCATTCCTAATTAAGTAATTTCTCCAAGACTTCTTTGTCCCAGAAGGGGACATCAGTGTTGAAGCTATTCCCTGTGGTCGGGCGGCTCGAGAAGAGAGAATGAGGATAAAAATAGCGCTAGCAAATAAATTATTCCATCCTCGTCTACAATGGACAGTGTCCTTTGCCTAGCAGTGGATATGAATAGAGTGAAACTCCGTGTTTCTGCTCCATAATGATGGCGTCAGCATCAGACTTGTGCTGCGAGATGTGTTCTCATTTGGCCATTCGTGGTAGAAGTCGGATATAGAGTCGCTGTGTGTTCTGATTTTATGTGGCACACCTTCTCTGAGCCTCCACGATACAGTTTCGCTTTGTGATCTGAGCACCTTTGGTGATGCTAAAGCCCGCAATGTGAAACGGTTCTGTGCAAGCAACTCCCAGAAGGGGGCATCAGTGTTGAAACTATTCAGAGACGCTCTTGAGAAGTCTCTATAGCGTTGTGTTTGTTCTCCTGATGAGTGGCTGCCTGTTCTGTGCGCATTGTATAGCTGCTTGTGGATCCGGTCATTGGACATGCAAACAACATCTTCCGTCCATCATAATTGAGCTATTTGCAATAGTGTACAGATGCTCAACATCTTATTCTTGTTAAGAATTTCAAATGTAAGCACTTTGTTCTTCCACCGGGTCCTGAGCAGCCTACGCTGACATCTCAAATGAAAACGATCTAGCTGTCTGGCATATCTCATATACACTGTCCATTGTGGCACCATTGATGCTCTGCCAGTTCCAGAGGTTTGCTTGCAACCTCCCAAACGCAGAGATGGCCTTTGCAAACGCCCTGTTAACCTCAAAATCAGAATTCATCCCTCCAGTGATGGTACTGCCTATGTATACGGAATTATCGTCTGCCTGGAGACACTGGTTCTGTACGACAATGTTTGGTTCAATGTACGGCTGTCCAGGAGTAGGCTGGAAAAGTACTTCAGTTTTTCTAGTGTTGATATTGAGACCGCCGAAATCCACTCATGGTATATTGCATTCGCTTGCAGACGAGTATACATAGCACTTGAGTATTACCATTTTTAATATGTGAGTTATTTGTTTGAATGTCAAACTTTTGTAAATAAAAACCTTTAGCTCAAATGTAAAATCCATTTTTAAAATGGTTTTGCAGCAATAAAAAAAATACAAATAAAACAACAGCTAAAGCTACAGACTCTTTCATAAATGAATGCCATCTCAGACTCTATAGAGTTCGAAATGTCACGAATATAGAACTGTTAGAAAGAATAAGACAAGTATAGGTTCAACACGTCGTAAGACGTGGACGCTGGAATGGACATACATTAAAGAAACCAGTTGATAGCAGCAAACGAGCGAAATCTTAAAATTATAACAATGCTACAGTCCAAAGTGATACAATAGTGCTTAACATTTGCAACAGCTGCATAGAACGAAATTAGTATCGATACTATTTGAAATGATCTTCTCAAAAGTATCGCTATGTGCACAAGTAGCTCTCTCCTCCTTGTTCATCCTCTACCCACAATGCAGTGTTCTTTGTCCCGACCCCAACATCATGATTCCTACCTCATGGCGGGGACATTTAATTTCTCACAACCTATGAGCCCGGTAATAAAACGCACAAAAAGCAAGGCTTTGGAGATAGATCGTTAAAAATGAATTGAAGGTGTTAAAGAAACACTATCTAACTATAAGGATTTCATAAAAAGTATATAAGCACACGGACAAGTATCGCGACACCAAAACAGAAACGAATCTGGCGTTTCCACCAAAAGATATTCGTCAGTACTTCACGCTCTCTGAGCGTGTATGATTGTGTTATTCTTTTTATATATCACTATATTACATGTGTGATTGTCTGTTGTATTATTATACTATGTATGAGTCAGTGGTCTTATGCCTGCTGCCTTGTTTATGGGAAAGGCTTCGGGAGTAAAAAAATATGCATCCCGTGCCACCTCCAGTCGTCTTGCCACTGGATTAAGGTAGAAGGGGACGAGAGAATGGGATTGACACCCAAATATATTCAACTTTAATCAATTCAAGCAACAGTTACATCATTAGGCGAAAATCTGCGAGTAAATGAAAGGTTTTATTTTCGGTTTCTGTGACGCACGCGCTCTGCTGGACAAGGCCGATAGGTTGATACGTATGACAGCACTCATAACCAGAGAGCTTGCTCCCTACCAGGTGGGTGTGGCTGCCCTTAGTGAGACCAGGTTACCCAATGAATGTTGGCTTACATAGGCTTGGGGCGGTTACACATTTTTCTGGAGTGGCTGTGCTAGCACTAGAAGACGCGAGTCTGAAGTTGAATTCGCCGTCAGATCCCGCCTAGTCCGAGGGATCGATGTTCTCCACAAGAACGTCAATGATAGGATAATGTCTCTTCGGCTCTCATTGGGTCGGGGGTGTTGTGCAACGTTGATCAGTGTTTATGACAATGACCAATTCTGAGGTGGCAAATAAATCTTTATATGAGAATCTCCACACCCTCTTTCTGTCCCCAGTCCGAAACGCTCGCAATCCTTGGTGATTTCAATGCTAGAATCGGGGGGAGTACTTAGGACACACTGCATATGAAAGTGCATCAGTAATGGCCCTATTGCTGAGCCTATGTGTCTGTCATGACCTCTCCCTCATTAATACCTTGTTTTGTCTGCCCATCCGAAAAAAACACAATGGATGCACCCTGGGTCTAAGCAGTGGCATATCATCGACCAATCGACGGTGGGAGAGACGGAACATGCGTGTGACTAAGGCCATGTATGACGCTGAGTGATGGATAGACCATAGGCCTATTGTGCCCAAGCTAGACATGTAGCTGGAGCCCATGCGTCATCATCAGAAATGGAAGATTCTGAATAGGTTCAGCATTTCCAAGATATAAATTGAGACACACGCACAGACCTTTGCCAGGGCCCTGAACAGTTGTCTGACGTGAGAGCCCACTTTGAGCATTGTTGACGATAGAAGGGCCTTTCTCGTGGATACAATTTTCCCCATTCTCCGTAAATGAGTGCTTAGGTCATCTGACGTGGGAGAAACGACTGGTTCGACGAAAACAACGCAACTATCAAGATTCTGCTGAGTGAAAGGCACCGCTTGTTCGGACTGTTTTAAAGCGGCCCTTCTCATCATTCTAAAAACCTACATTCTGTTTTGCAACGCAAACTCAGGTTCATTGCAGAATGCTTGGCTTAACGACAAGGCGGTAGAGATTCAAGGTTATACTGATGTCAATGACTCGAGGCGGTTTTATTGTACCCTGAAGTATGTCTACAACTCCCCCCCCCCCCCCTGCCTAATCGCATCACTCATCTTTTGCTCTTAGTGCTCACGGCACAATGCTATTAACTGAAAAGGTTCAGATTTTGGAGGTGCTGAGCGAATCATCCTCAATTGTCCGTCCATTACCGGCGCACAAGCATTAGCAAGTCTGTCCCAGGCTATTATTCATCAGGTACTTGACTTCGAGCCCACAGAGGCAGAGGTCAGAAAAGCTATCAGCTCGATGTCCAGAGGCGAGGCACTTGGGTCTGATTCCATCCCGGCAGAGATTGATCAAGCTGGAGTCCAGTGCTTCTTCGGGAACTAACTACACTCTTTCATTGTATTTGGGAAGCCGAGAAAGTCCACGGGAAATGAAAGATGCCATTATTGTACACATGTACAAGTAAAAGAGCAATCGTCAAACCTGCGACAATCACATGGGTATTAATCGCGGGCAAAATTCTGCTCAACTGCCTAACTGGTCACCTTTTAGAGCATGACTTCCTCTCGGAGAGTCAATGTGGTTTTCGTGCGGGTCGTGGGACGGTTGACATGATATATGCAGCACATCAACTACAAGAGAAATGTCAAGAACAGAAATGTGGCATGTACACAGTTTTTGTCGATTTGACCAAAGCCTTTGACACCATCAATAGGGATGGACTCTTAGCAAATCATGGCGAAATTTGGCTGCCCCGGCAGATTCATCGCGGTTGTCTGCCAATTTCAAGATGCCATTATGCTCATGTACTGCGCGAAGGAGAATTGTCTGTAGCCTTCCCAGTCACCAACGGTGTCAAACAAGGCTGTGTGCTGGTACCAACACAATTTAGTATGGTCTTTGCAACAATGCTCACTAATGATATACATCGCGCTGTTACTGGCATGCATGTCAGATGCAAGACGCAAGGTCAGTTGTTCATCTCCGTGCGTCTGAAATCCTACACCAAAGTGAGTGAGGTCACGATCTTGGATCTTCTATTCTCAGACAATTGTGCCCTAAACTCTTGCTCATAAAATGTTATACGGTCCACCTTGACTGAGTTTTCGGTGGCATGCAGGAACTTTGGTCTTACAATCAATACTAGGAAAACGGATGTAATCTTCCTGTCTGCTCCTATTACTGTTGACATGTTTGCAGCAACTTGAGTTAACTTTGATTTCACAATCTCTACCATCAAGACTGAAGTGCCGTACTAAACAGCCCCAAGAACTGAGTACAGTGAGCCATATATCAATATCAATAGTCAGAAACTAAAGTCGGCAGAACGCTTTGCATACCTTAGCAGCACACTCCACATAGCAGTCCCTATTGATGAGGATGTAAACTCGAGAACAGTCAAAGCATGTGTAGCATTTGGAAAAATAAGATCCTCAGTTTGGGATGGGAGAGTAATTAAACTTATAACCAAATTGAAGGTTTATGTGGCAGTCGTCCTACCAACTTTTCTGTACGCCTGTGAAACTTGGACTGTGTACAGTCGACATGCGAAGAAGCTTGACCATTTTCATCTAGGCTGCCTAAGGAAACTGTTAAACATAAAACGGCAAAATAGGATTACAGATGTAAAAGTTCTTTGGTGGGTTGGTATGATAAGCACCAACAACTCTGTGCAAATCACATCTTAAGTGGACTGACCATGTTGTCCGCATGTCAGATGATCGGCTTCCAAAGATAATATTCTATGGCGAGATTGAGTCAGGCAAGCGAGCTCGCGGGGGCAAAATAAAACGTTACAAAGACACCCTGAAAACCTCACTGAAGAACTGCGACATTCACACTGCTAATTGGGAGAACATTGCTGCTGATCACTCTGCCTGGTGTAGTAAAATCTCCTCTGGCATAGCACATATGGAGCAGGCAAGAATAACAGAAATTAAAGGCAAGAGAAAAGTTGCCTCCGCCTGACGGTCAGACAGTGCTTCTCTGCCTTCAGTGTGACAGACGCTTTCGGGCTCGGATTGGTTTGATCAGCCATCTACGAACCCACTCTAGGATTGACATATCCTCTTCAGAAACGATGGACAAACAACACTGTACAGAATCAACGTCCACAGACAGTTACTAGTTTCGGCTACCTAGGCAGTACCCTCACTAGAGATGCAAATATCGACTGTGAGGTCAACAACAGGATTGCTAAGGCGATCTCTGCGTTTGGGAGGTTGAAAGCAAATGTCTGAGACCGACAGAGCATCAGTGTCACCACCAAGGTAAACGTGTATCGTTCTGCAGTGTTATCCAATGTGGTGCATGTCTGTGAAACATGGATAGTGTGGCAGAAGAAACAATAAAGAGACTCCTTGAAAGTGTCTGCTTTTGACAAAAGCTTCAATATTGATGTCACAACGTGGCAGTTGCTTGCACAATACCATACAACCTGATAAGTTAGTATCATTGAAGTTGATCAGATTGCAGAATAAAGCCATCGCGAAAGCTCAGGGAAAGCGTGCTGCTCGAAAAAAACAACAACAACCTACTCCGCAGCGTTGCTGGTGTAATCTTATCATTAGCAAATCCAATCCGGATACTTTTTGATCGTACCTCGTGCACTCTGCGCTTCTCTAACTCTCAGGTATGCGCCCTAGGCTGTTGGTTACCAGATCATCCTCATAGCCCAGGATATAGAAGATGCCTACCAGGAGCAAAAACACACAGTAGCGGTTTGGGTGGACCTAGAAAAGACATTTGACAAAGTCTGGAAAGAGGGACTTAGAGTCAAGCTAAGAAGAAGTGAAGTTTGTGGGAACATGTACAAATGGATCAGTCACTACCTCAAAAACAGAACGGCCAGAGTTCAAGTACAAGGGCAGATGAGCAAAAAGGTGACACTTGAGCAGGTAGTACCCCAAGGGGGAGTACTGTCACCCACACTCTTCCTGGTGTATATAAATAACATAATAGAGAATATACCAAGAAGAGTCTATAGCTCAATGTTTGCAGACGATCTGGCTATGTGGACCTCTGAAAAGAATCTCACCATAGCAAGAAATCGGATGCAGCAGGCCCTAACATCGCTGGAAGAGTGGGCGAACTCATGGCTGGTCAAAATAAACGAGGAAAAAACGACATGTACAATATTCTCGCTATCAAACAAACCCCAAAACACCAAATTAAGTCTTAACGGCAAATACCTGCAGCCAAACGACAACCCAAACTACCTGGGAGTCACATTTGATGGGCGCATGACATGGAAAAGTCAGATCGAGAGAAACCGAATGAGAGCCAGAGAAAGAATGACAATCATGAGGAAACTTGCTGGCACAAGCTGGGGAGCAGACGAAAGTATACTAAAGAAACTGTACACTGGAAGAGTGAGACCAGTTCTCGAGTATGGCATTGCGGCATGGACAACAGCAGCAAAGGCGAACTTCGATAAAATTAGCAAACTCCAAAACCAAGCCATGAGAGTTATAACAGGAGGCATGAAGTCAACGCCAATTGTAGAACTTGAAAAGATTACAAAACTGCAATCCATGACCGACAGAAGAGACTGCAGAGCCCAGCAGCAAGCAGAGAAACTCAGAAGACTGACTGACCATCCAATCCTAAACAATTTCGGAAATGGGAAACTAAAGCGGAGAAACTTTGCAGAAATAGCCAAAGCAAAGATGCACGAAGACCCTATGAACGCACTAACAACACCAAAGCCCATCCCTACTGTACGAAAACCTACCTGGAGGCAGCATATATTTCCAGAGGTTGTAGAAAATATACTAGGTATTGGAAACAAAAACTGCCAGACTGAAAAAGAAAGAAGAGATACTACCCTGAGCAACATAACGAAAAACTACCCAAGCATGGACTGGACCCATGCATACACCGACGGTTCTCTAACAAACACAACACAGAACGGAGAGGCAGGAACATTTCTGAACCTACCAAATGGCAGAAAAATAACACTGTCATTCACTACTGGAATATACACAAGCAATTTCAGAGCGGAGGCAGAGGCACTGAGGGCGGCAGTGGAAGAAATGGTGACAGGTAAAAGGAATGAAAGCCATATAGTCCTGCTTACAGATGCCCTGGCCGTAGTCACAGCACTAAAAAGCCAGAAAAATACTGAGCTTAATGATTTAAGAGCAGTACTCTGTCAACTATGCCAGCAGTCCGCACCAAAAAGGGTAGTGGTACAGTGGGTTCCATCCCACTGCAACATCCAAGGCAACGAGGAGGCAGACAGACTGGCAAAAGAAGGCGCAAGACTACCACAACCAGATACTAATATGACATACGAAGAGTCAAAACGGCTTATTAGAGCTAGATACATGACCAAATGGGAAACCGAACATACTGGCTACACCAAAAACGATGCCTATTACCAGTTGAACAGAAGAGAGCAGGTCGTGGTCTTCAGACTTCGCACTGGCCACAATAGACTGAGGTACCACCTATTCAACAAATTGAAGATAGGTGGCACTGACGAATGCCCGTGTGGTACCGGGAAAATGACCGCTGAGCATTTGCTGCAAAACTGCCCGACATACGAGGATCAGAGAGAGCAGATGTGGCCATCACCAGTGGCAACACTAGACAAGCTCTATGGCAGTATCGACAGCCTCAGGATGACGGCTGCTTTTTTCGAAAAAATAAAGGTTGATGTCTGACTGCGTACGATGAAGAAGAAGAAGAAGGTTACCAGTGTCTTTGATGCGAGTATCTAAATTAATCTTATTCATAGCCCTGCACCACAGTGACAAGGACAGTAAATGAGCTCGAAGGATTGATGACTCTAATCCTTCATCAAAGCCCTATATTCACTTAGGATGAAGTCCTCACGTGAAGCGGCTCTCGGTAGTGGTAGTCCTTATAATTATTCTTTACTCAGAGCAAAAAGGCGAATCCTCATAATAGCATAGATCAAATAGTGTGGACTACAAGTACAAGAGATACTGCTGTGCGCTAGATTAGCCAATGAATTAAGTGTAACCTTTCACTTTGTGACCTTTGATCGCACACGGCCGACACAAAACATGGCAGCGCAAGCAGACGACGGGCTTTATCTTGGCTTTGATTTAAGTACACAGCAGGTTAGTGGCAGCAACGCGTAGGTTAACTAGAAGATATTACACAACATTTTAGTAAAAATGAATACAATACTTTAAGAATTGATACATATTGCAAAGAAAAGTACAGCTAAAAATGAAGGACGTCTACAACTATGAGACACGAAAATAAGTAGGCCCTAGTTTTGTGCAAACTTTTAACGCCGGTACTAAACGATCATCTTTGTTGGACGACTTTCGGGTCACTGTGTGGTGTGGGCGTGTCAACTGAGAGAGAGAGAGAGAGAGAGAGAGAGAGCCGAGATTCAGCGGGCCAGTGCAAGTGGAGATTGAGGAAGGTGTAGATAAAGTCCTTTTAAACTCTTGGTGATACGAATATTATTATGATTATTTTAGTGGCGATACATTTTGGTTTTGAGCTCGACAGTTCACAGTGTTGATAATGATAGAGTTGCCCATTTGTCTACTCTACTTCAGAAGAAAAACAATGAGACTTCATCCTTGCAGAAATTCTGCATCAAAACTTTTATATGCTCGGTTAAGGTAGTTTCTTTGTTTTACATGATGAAGTTGTTAGCCACTACCTTACTTAACTAACAGTCTCTCTTGACAATCATAGTTATAGTAGGGTACCATGTCCCTATTCTTTTATCTCCAATAAAGCTTTGACTTTGAGATCCACATGAAGAGAAATCAGCTATATATTTCCTTCTCTTAGGAAAAACAGTAGATCATTTTGGAGAACATTTTCTGCAATAAGTTTTGAACATATGGAAGATGCCGAGCAGTGCATGAGCTGCAGTGGTCAGTGACCCATAGTTGACTGCTAGCATCAGGGCCCTTCTACACCTTCACATAGTGATACTGGATAACAGGCTGCATCAGAACATTAACATACTGGCTAAGAAGAAGGGATTGAAGAGGGAAGGCTAATCCGGTACTCAAAAATGTCTGCTGAAGTTGGATGTGTTGAACTGAAAGGGGCAAATATCGCAGTCAAGCTGTAAACTATGACACAACACACTCTGTTCTATGGACATCATTCTATTACTTGCAAAGCTATTTCAGGGCTTGGTAGCGGGAGAATGACAACGAAGAAGAAGAATATAGATAAAAACTGATCCAGACAAATTTATAGACACTTTCTAAATTTCCTATCATCTAGAACAGACCACAAACAAATAGGCTGGAATGCTTGTGTTGGCGGATAACAAATTACAATGGACTGTGGTAGTTTGAAATGAAAGAACTTGATAAGTAACAAATCAAATGAAAAATTTGAGGCCAGCAAACGTGAAGGGGAGTAACAAGATAACTTTAATGGGGTATGTTCAAGTTTACTTTTTGACTTCCTTCATACACAAGTCAGTGACAGCAATCACAAAGGCAAGTATATTTTAAGCACTCAGATACACAAGCAACAGAAAAGGAGCTGAAGGCACAGTGAATAATCTGACAGCAGCCAGCTATGAGTAGCTTGCTTCTTGTGTCAAGGTCAGCAAATCAGAGCTGATCAAGACCCTATTCTGCCTTCAATAGGTGGCCCTGGAAACAGACTGCACCTGTGTGGCTTGGCTGTGAGAAAAGGGATCAAACTTAACAACATTTTTATACTGGTCTAGAAGACTCATCAGTCTGTATACAACCAGTTATCATGTTCTCATTGGTGGTTGTATTTTGAAAAACTTGTTATAGTCTAATTTATGCATTCCTCTGATCATCTTATAAACCTGAATTAAGTCACCTCGAATTCTTCTCTTTTCTGGACACTAAAGGTCGGTTTTTCTGAGTCTTTCCTTATAACTGTAATTCTGGAATCTCACTATCAGTTTTGTCGCTGTTCTTTGTATCCTTTCCAGCATGTCTGTATCTCCTCTACGAGAAGGACTTCACACCTGTACACAGAACTTCAATCTAGGTTAATGCTTTATACAGTTTTACAATCACTTCCTTACTCTTATGTTTAATATTTCTTTTTTGTCATACCTAACATTGCATTTGCATTATTCACTACTTCATGTATGATCTATTAAAACCCCTATGTCCCTTTCCTTATCTAACATTCTAATATTGTTCTCGCCCATTCTGTAATTATGTTCCATATTAGATCTACCCATGTGGATGACTGTATATTTATCTACATTAAACTCCATTTGCCATCTCACAGACCAGTCTCGAATTGTATCTAAATTCGACCTCATATATCCACCTGCTATATATATCAAGAACAAAATTGGTCCAAAAACCGAGCCCCAAGCACTCAACTTTTTACTTCACACCACTCAGAGTACTCCTTATTTATGTCCACTTCTCTTCTTCCAGTTAACCAACTTTCAATCCATTCTGCAACTTCCCCACCTATTCCATGTGATTTTAACTTTCTAAATAATCTTCAATGAGGTACACTATCAGAAGCCTTTGCAAAATCTAGTTAAATAACGTCCACTGGTTCCCCCTTTATCTATTAGTTTAGTAGCCTCCTTCATGTATCTTCCAATAGATTTGTTAAGCACGATCTCCCTTCAGTAAACCCATGCTGACTATTTCTGATTAGATTAAATCTGTCCATATGCATTACAATGTTTTCTTTGATTATTGATTCTAACAATTTACACACTATGCTCATTATATTCACCGGTCTATAATTTGCTGGATCTAATTTCTTTCCCTTTTTGAATAATGGGATCATTCCTGCATCTTTCCAATCTCTTGGAACAATCCCTTTTGCAAGTGAATGAGAACATAATATAGCCAATAGTTTTGCCAATTGGTCTCTAATTTCAAATAGCAATTTTGGATTGATTCAATCTTGACCTGGACATTTATCCATTTTTAATCCGTCCAATTTTTAAAAAAACCATTTCCTCCGTAAAACAAATTGATTTTAATCCCACTATATCCATGTCAAAGAGAGAAGGCAAACCCAGTTCTAAAAAGGGAGTGCTGAAAACTGGATGTGTTGAGCTGAAAGGTGCAGATATCGAAGTCTTACTGTAAACTACAATATCACATAACAAAACATCTTTTTCACAATGAAAGATTAGATAAACCATGAATCTTCAGGTAATGGACACACTTTTTTGTAAGGATAATATGAGTTAACGGATTCGTAGAACTAGACACCTGAAAAACAATGTCATTATTAATTGAATCTATCTCATTGTATTATATTTAAACTATGGAATATAGACCTAAGTTGATTAGACATTTTCTTTCCTTGCGTCTCTTCTTCTTCTTCTTCATCGTACGCAGTCAGACATCAACCTTAATGTTTTCGAAAAAAGCAGCCGTCATCCTGAGGCTGTCGACACTGCCATAGAGCTTGTCTAGTGTTGCCGCTGGTGATGGCCACATCTGCTCTCTCTGTTCCTCGTATGTCGGGCAGTTTTGCAGCAAATGTTCAGCGGTCATTTTCTCGGTACCACACGGGCATTCGTCAGTGCCACCTATCTTCAATTTGTTGAATAGGTGGTACCTAAGTCTATTGTGGCCAGTGCGAAGTCTGAAGACCACGACCTGCTCTCTTCTGTTCAACTGGTAATAGGCATCGTTTTTGGTGTAGCCAGTATGTTCGGTTTCCCATTTGGTCATGTCTCTAGCTCTAATAAGCCGTTTTGACTCTTTGTATGTCATACTAGTATCCGGTTGTGGTAGTCTTGCACCTTCTTTTGCCAGTCTGTCTGCCTCCTCGTTGTCTTGGATGTTGAAGTGGGATGGAACCCACTGTACCACTACCCTTTTTGGTGCGGACTGCTGGCATAGTTGACAGAGTACTGCTCTTAAATCATTAAGCTCAGTATTTTTCTGGCTTTTCAGTGCTGTGACTACGGCCAAGTCATCTGTAAGCAGGACTATATGGCTTTCATTCCTTTTACCTGTCACCATTTCTTCCACTGCCGCCCTCAGTGCCTCTGCCTCCGCTCTGAAATTGCTTGTGTATTTTCCAGTAGCGAATGACAGTGTTATTTTTCTGCCATTTGGTAGGTTCAGAAATGTTCCTGCCCCTCCGTTCTGTGTAGTGTTTGTTACAGAGCCGTCGGTGTATGCTTGGGTAGTTTGTCGATATGTAGCTCAGGGTAGTATCTCTTCTTTCTTTTTCAGTCTGGCAGTTTTTGTTTGCATTACCTGGTATATTTTCTACCACCTCTGGAAATATATGCTGCCTCAAGATAGGTTTTCGTACAGTGGGGATGGGCTTTGGTGTTGTTAGTGCGTTCATGGGCTCTTCGTGCATCTTTGCTTTGGCTACTCTGCAAAGTTTCTCCGCTTTAGTTTCCCAATTCCGAAATTGTTTAGTCTCTGGTGCATTAGATGGTCAGTCAGTCTTCTGAGTTTCTCTGATTGCAGCTGGGCTCTCCAGTCTCTTCTGTCGGTCATAGTTTGCAGTTTTGTAATCTTTTCAAGTTCTACAATTGGCGTTGACTTTATACCTCCTGTTATGATTCTCATGCTTGCGTCTCAACGTCAATAATCTTAAAAAAAACACAATTGTTTCTCAATCAAAACATGATATCCGCCACATTTTTCATATAAAGATAGATGAAACTCTTTTTATAAATAAATTATTACAATTTTAAAACAAATTTAAGAAGATGATCGAAAGAGAACAATCAATAAATTGGACATTTGTCCATGCTGCAATATATAAATACCTGTCCTTCCATCACTCTGAAAAGTTTGGGAGGCACTTCTGTAAGTGGTCCAGAGGCTTTGGTCACCCTATGAATTTTCTTGAAGTGAATAGGAGACTGTTCTGTTCTGTCAAGAATCGATGTCACTGCACTCTGGGATACCCAATAGATGCCCAACCTTCCTCAACAAATGATGAAGAGTGATGGTTCTAGTAGCTTGCAGCTGTACATACTTCTGCTTTATCCTCTCAGTTGTTCATCTCTGTTTGACCACAACTGATATAAATATTTAGCAGTCTGTGGATTGCCAGTTTATTGATTGTAGTGTCTAACATACATCATATAAGTGGTCATTGATTAACCCTCAGAATGTTACCCTTATTGATATCCAAAGTTGCTACTATAGGTGCCTTTGCAGTGAGGACATCATCTCATTCATTGCCATGAACCTCAGTATGACCAGGGCAGCAAATCCACACAAACCCCCAAAGACTTGAGGCCTCAATATCCTCTATCCATTTATACCATAGCCAATCTGTATCATCAGAAGCAAAGATTGAAAGTGAAAAGGAGACAAGAAGAAGAAGAAGAAAGGCTTTCTACAAGGAGACAGACTACATTAGTGGTCCCATGTTCCTACTAGAGTAAAAAGCGAAGACGGTGAGGTGCCATTTGTAAATATCCTTACATATTAATTTTCTTATCTTTTCTTACAGTTGAAAGTCATTGCTGTGACTGACAGCTTGCAAGTCTTCTATGATGGACATGTCCAGTTTGATGCAGATTTACCTGAATTTAAGTATGATATTTTGTATTTTACCAGCACCTTGAACATAATATGACATTCATATTATAACTTTAACGAACGAAACCAGTGAATAGTACTAACTGTTATGGAATTCCCAGGGCAAGAAAAGTAGAGGGAAAACCAAAACACTGAATTTGAGATAAAGGAAACCGAGAAGACATGGAGAGAGCTGGAGTGGATGACTCAGGACAGAAGGACTTGGCATGTATTTATTGAAGACCTGTGCTCCACAGGAAGCTGAATAGGTTTTGATGATTATATGGCTTGGCTTCATTCGTTCTCAATCTCCCGCTACCAAACCCCGACATGAGCCTAAGTAGCAGAATGTAGTCCAGAGAACGGAATGTGTTGTAACGTAGTTTTCAGCTTGACTGTGATATTTGCACATTTCAGTCCAACACATACAACTTCATTAACCATTTTTTTAAACCGGGATAGCATTCTCTCTTCAATCCCTTCTCCTTAGCCAGTCTGATTCTAACAATTTAGATACTTTGCTCGTTATACTCAGCGGTTTATAATTTGCTGCATTCAATTTTTTTTCCCTTTTTCAATAAGAGGATGACTCCTGCATCTTTCCAATCTCGTGGAACAATCCCTTTTGTAAGTGATTAAGAACATAATATAGCCAATGGTTTTGCTAGTTGGTGTTTAATTTCAAGCAGCAATTTTGGATGAATACCATCTTGACCTGGACATTTATCCACTTTTAATCCCTTCAATTTAAAAACAAAACATTTCCTCTGTAATACAGATTGATTTTAATCCCACTGTAGCCATGTCACATTTGATATCTATAGGCTCTGGGATCTTGTAGCAGTCCTCTTTTGTGTAGACTGCCAAAGTACTGATTGAGTAGATTGCTGCCACTCTATTTTCTCAAATATTTTCCCTGTGCTATGAGAGGCCTACTTTGTTTTTCGTTCTTTGTTTATTTCTAACACATCAAAAGAAGCTATGACCATCAGTCTTGATCCTATTAGAAATTTTTTTTTTTTTTAGCAGTCAATTTTTTACTGTTTTATTCACATTCTGAGCTATGTTTTGCTTGTCCAAATATTTTAAATATGATTCATTTCATTTACCTGCCTATATATTTGTTTTCCCTGCTTTTCCTCTGTAGTAAATATTAGGTCGAGTGTGTTTTTGCCTCTGGTAGCTTCTTCTACATGCGGAATAAAAAAATTGCAGTTATGCACTTCGCAAAAGGTTTTGATTCTACAAGTGCTTCTGCCATATCCCATTATATTTCTGGAAAATTGAACCCCCCCCCCCCCCCCCCCCCCCCCCATAATAATTTCCCTGCACTAACCTTTTTTATGTTACTAATTAGTTCTTTATCTTCCTCTTTTGTACTTGAAGGACATCTGTATTATACTCCAACCACTGTTTTTTCAAATCCACTATCTATTACTCCCCAAACACTTTCATTTCCGTTGCCAGATAATATATTGTCTTCTATAGCTATATTAACTGAATTCACACATTATAATAAAACACCACCTCCTTTAGCTTTGTCCCCAACTTCCCTAACATTGTATATCACTTTATTTCAAGCTCACTATCTGCAATGTCCTCATATGCCCATGATCATGTTAATCCAATTAGATCTGGTTTTTCTAGGCCTTACTATTTTAAATTTGTAATGCAATGATTAAACATATTTTGCTACAACATGCTGTCCTATCTCATTTAGATGGAAACCTTTCCTGTACAACATTTACATTTGTCTATTTGACATCAATAAAATCAATATCAATATTAGTAATCTCCTGCAACCTAAGATTGATACCAATTATTTTTTACTGTATAGCTACTGACCTATCTTCTCTGTCTAAAATACCCATCATGGTGTCCTTCCTATACTATTTTTCTTCAATTGTCCTCAGTAGACTTTTGTATCTTTGCATTATTATTTCTGTACCATCTCTCTTGAGATTGTTATTATTATTTCTGTACCATCTCTCTTGAGATTGTTATTATTATTTCTGTACCATCTCTCTTGAGATTGTTATTATTATTTCTGTACCGTCTCTCTTGAGATTGTTATTATTATTTCTGTACCATCTCTCTTGAGATTGTTATTATTATTTCTGTACCATCTCTCTTGAGATTGTTATTATTATTTCTGTACCATCTCTCTTGAGATTGTTATTATTATTTCTGTACCGTCTCTCTTGAGATTGTTATTATTATTTCTGTACCATCTCTCTTGAGATTGTTATTATTATTTCTGTACCATCTCTCTTGAGATTGTTATTATTATTTCTGTACCATCTCTCTTGAGATTGTTATTATTATTTCTGTACCATCTCTCTTGAGATTGTTATTATTATTTCTGTACCATCTCTCTTGAGATTGTTATCATCTTTATTTTCCCCTCTATATCCTCAATTTTAGCACCACCAATATCCATTTTATCAAACATTTTATGTTGTTTTGACAAATGTTTACCAACCTCCCGAACTATTGAATCTCCTATCAACACTATAGTTGCATACTTCTCTGCAAAACTCTCTACCTTATCATCTATACTACTCAACTGCAACTTCTTTAAAATATCCTAAATTCTCTTTTTATTCTCTTTTATTTTTTTCTAACTCACCACATCTCTTCTCATCTGCCCCAATCTCGCATTCCATTCTAGCCTGCCTTACTTCTATTCTGCACAACCTACATATAATTTTTCCATCATCTTCCAACATTGCATTTATTCCTACACTAACACCAACAACACTTCTACACAACTCTCACAATATGTTATTGTTAATGCTTTTTTTCCCCCCTGCTTTATGCCTGGTCGTAGCCATACTTATTATGCTATTAGTATTACAGTCATTTAGACATATCTATATATATACCTATATACAACACATAATTATTAATTAAATGTAAAAATATCTAACACAAAATTGTTCAAATAATGTTCCAAGCTGTTGTCACCAAGTTAATTGAAAATCAAACACCTAATGACAGCCCTCCCAGTCAGTTTGAAAAGAAAGCCAGCGTTGCCTTGTACAACTATTCCGGCTCTATAAAAGAAACTGCAGTTTTTCATTGGATGCAGGACAAGTTAGATGAAAAAGTTGAGTGAAAAAGTTCAGTTCAGTCTTGTTTCGTCAGCAGTGGCAAGACTTCTCCAGTGGTGCATTACAACCAGAAATTCAACTTGTTTTATTCACATACTTCACTTTTGCACCTTTGTTCTATTCAGCACTCAATGTAAAGTTCCCCAGTTGTGTGAAGTTTGGAATGGTGTGCCTCAAGTAGCCGAAGTGCACAATATACTTTGGGAAGCGATAAAATTATTAATTTTCCAGCCTATGTAACTTACATTGTGGAAAAGAACTACACATACGGGTTGCGTCCAGGGGAATTATACAACTTTTCTAGCCTGGAACAATTCCTGAAGTTTTTCTAACCTTGTCTAATTGATATTTTAAACACCAGTTTCTGCATGGCAAATGTTATGTCCTAGTTTGAACTCTTCATATTCAACTGAAGCATCTTCAAACACTGCACTAAAAAAACAATGCCATCCATCAACTCTCCAGGCGAGACCAGGTGATCATCCTCCGGCTACGCACAGGTCACAACAGACTGAGATGACATCTGTACAACAAGTTCAAGATTGGCACTACGGACCTTTGTGCCTGCGGCACAAGCCCATGAAGGTAGAACATATTTTGCAGTCCTCTCCACTGTATACCGACAAAAGAAGTAGCGTTTGGCAACAGCCAGCGTCCTTCCACAAGAAGCTGTATGAAAGTTTACAGAGCCTTGAATCGACTGCTGCCTTTGTTAGAGTCATTGAAGTCGAGGTCTGAAGATGAACGAGGAAGAAGAAACACTGCACGATGTCGCACTATAAAAAAACATAGGTCATACATTGCATCAAACACAAAAGGACATAATAAACATCAGATCAACATTCTGAACCTCCATGAGCGCAAAAAAAAACAACCATATCTGTTAGCTATGCTATGTCTGATATACTTTGTG
This sequence comes from Ariolimax columbianus, assembly GCA_036924085.1. Taxonomy (NCBI): domain Eukaryota; kingdom Metazoa; phylum Mollusca; class Gastropoda; order Stylommatophora; family Arionidae; genus Ariolimax; species Ariolimax columbianus. The sequence goes on from JAVGWX010000002.1 coordinate 116,250,034, forward strand.
TATTTGTGCAACTGACTTAATGTAATCACACCGGAAGCTGCCATCTTGCTCTTTTTCAATGGTAGATATTTACTTTTATGTAAGGTAGATTTTTTGCCTTTATGAATGGTAGATTTTTTAAAAGGCATAAGTTGCGGAGCCTTTTGTAAGTCTTTGATATTTTAATGAACAGAACACAAGGAGGTGTACATATTCATGTTGATCATGCAACTGTCACCACACCCACAAGAATGTGGCTTAAGGCATTAGATCTTCTACTGGATCGGATGAAAGCTGCAGAGTTTCCATTTGTCAGAGTCAGGGCCATATCTGGAGCTGGACAGGTAGGTAGACATTTTGTAGGATACTGACTCACAGTATGTTGTGGCATCTATCTTTTCATATATGACTTAATCACTCCTCTTCTACCATGGGATGTAGAGGTCTTCTTTTTTGGGGCTTATAGTTTCTACAGGATGGGGTTTCAGGCTCCAAGCCAAAACCTCCTTAGTCCCCTCTTATGACATACCTAGCAAGCTAAAGTGTTACTATTTTTTTTTTTTTTTGCGTTCGCCTTATTTCTCTATTCCCCAAGGCGGTGTGCGTTGCACTGTGGTTTTTATTTTGCGCCTGTTGGCCCAGTGCATCCGACTTCAGCATGCATTTTATGTAAGGGCCTGCTTCCTCCTGCATTTTCTAAGGGTTTGCTTCCCCAGTGCTGTGATGGGGATCGAACCCAGCACCTTCTGGTTGTGAGCCGTGTCACTTGACCACTAGCCCACGCCATCCCTAGTGTTACTATTCCTTTCTATTATCTTTAGCTCCTGTAGCACACAGGTGATATCAAAGCACTAATCAATCAATCAATCAAATCAAAGCAGGATCAAGATGCTGTGCAGCGCATGAGCTGCAGTGGTCAGCGACCCATAGCTGACTGCTAGCGTCAGGGACAGCGAACCGTAGCTGCCAAGACCCTTCTACACCTCTATGCGGTGATTCTGGATAACAGGCTGCAGCAGGGCAGACTGGCTAAGGAGAAGGGATCGAAGAGGGAATGCTAACCCGGTACTCAAAAACTGCTTGCTGAAGTCAGATGTGTTGGACCGAAAGGTGCAAATATCGCAGCCAAGCTGTAAACTATGACACAACGCATTCCGTTCTCTGGACTACATTCTGCTACTTACGCTCTTTCAGGGTTTGGTAGTGGGAGATTGAGAACGAACAAGGAAAAAGAAGAAGAAGAAATCAAAGCTTTTTTGGGACAGAAGATGCAGCAATAAATAAGCTGATAGCAGCCAGTAACTCATAACTGTTTACTTGCATTAAGGTCAATGAACCAGAGCTGACCAAGACTCTATTCCTTACTGCAAGTGGCGGCCCTGAAAGCACACTGCAACCATTCAGCTTGGCTAAAAGATTAGGGATCAAAGAGAGAAGGCAAACCGGGTACAAAAAAATGCAGTGCTGAAATATATTCTTTCGGGCCGAAACGTACAGATATCACAGCCTTGCTGTAAACTGTGACACAACATCACAAACGCCCTTTTCAGGATGAACACTGAAAAAGAAGAAAGTCTTTTCAAACAAATGTTGACATGACCGTATCTATTGAAGTTTTTGTGGTTTATAATTTCTACAGAATTGGTAACCAGTCCCTTGCCCAACCCTCATTAGTTCTCGTTTATGGCATGCCTGACAGTTTACAGTGTTACTTTTCTCAACTCCCCTTTCAGACCTCTGAAACACTCAAAGCATAGAAGGTTAATATGCAGTTTTATGTAAGAACCTCATCTGTTTCTGATCTTACAGTGGTCAGTGCCCTTGCTGCCCAGCTGAGTGATCTATGATCAATTCTCAATTTATGCACAATATTAAATAAATTTTTAATGGCCCCAAAGTTGACCCACCCAGAAAAATTGAATATCAGAACAAGTTTGGGAATTAAAGGCAGCCAGCGTGATGCTGACCTCATCACGCCTAGTGTGTCGCTTGTCAAGGAAATATGGACCAACACCATATTCTCCAAATACCGCATGGCATGTAATTGGTTACAGAACATTCCATTAAAGGTGACTAATGAGGATTGTGCATGGGGCTAACAACCTCATTATGTTGTTGATGTTGTTTAATGCCCACAATGAGCCAGTTTTTCTTTTGTGCGCTCTGAAAAGGACGCTAAGTGGCGGGTTGTCGTAGCTTTCCTCACATGGGCTTGATGAAGGTGAACAGTGGCCCTCCAGGCGGTTGTGCTATGCTTGACTTCAGCTGTGTAATGCTCACTACTACGGGGATAACGTCGATTCACATCTCGTCAGCCACACTGCCTTGAGAACAGCTGTTTCCAGGGAACGCTAGATGGAAGAGAGATTGTCGTCTTGGTCAGTATATTGTGACTGACCCTGACGCGACATCCTGGTCAGTATGTTGTGCCTGGCTGGGCTAGCGTCTCAGTTCCTCAACCTCATTTTGTAAAACTATTGCTGTTGAAAACACCACTACAGATGTTTTAATACATGCTTCCTTTTAAGGGGCCAACTGTGGTGGTGCCCAGATGCTTCACTTAAGAGGGAAAAGATGAGTCTATCAATCATACGAGTTTATAGTATGGTGTATGTAAATGTGTCATCATACAGGCTGTATATGTACTTGTTTCTCTTCTATATAGCAACATGGCAGCGTGTATTGGAAGACAGGATCACAGCTAGTGCTGAAAAATCTGCAGCCAGACAAAACTCTGTATGAGCAACTCAAGGTTTGTGCAATTATATATCAACAAACACATGAACGAGCAGGAGTCAGTTTAGCATGTGCACTAATACGTTATTAAGAATCTAATTTTGTTTGTGTGTCTGTGTGTGTGTCTGTGTGTGTGTGTGTGTGTGTTTGTGTGTGTGTGTGTGTGTGTGTGTGTGTGTGCGTTTGCTTTATTTCTCTATTCCCCAAGGCAGTGTGCATTGCACTATGTTTTTATTTTGCGCCTGTTGGCCCAGTGCATCTGACTTTGACATGCATTTTATGTAAGGGTCTGCTTCATCCTGCATTTTCTAAGTGTTTGCTTCCCCTGGGTGCAGTGATTTGGAAGCGATCTCAGCACCTTCAGATTGTGAGCTGTGTCACTTAACCACTAGCCAATGCTGTCCCCAACAACCTAATTTGGCTTGGCTTAGTTGCTTGTTTTCTACTATGGGGTGTAGAGGTTTTTTTCTTTTTCCTGTGGTTTAAGTTTCTATAGGGGAGGAAGACTGTCTGGGTGGGCAAAATATAATGGCCAAGACACTTACCTCAGCTTCCTTGTAGCCCTCCTGGCAATGGGCTGTTTTCACGGCAGCCTGACTAACAAGGTGAAGGATTGACATGATCCATGTAGTAGTGAGCGATGCACAGATGAAGCCAAGCATAGACCAGCCACCTGGAGGACCCCAGTCCACCTTCATTAGCACACTCAGGATGTGAGGAAAGCTACTGCAACCTCACACTTGATGTTCTATTCAAGGCGCACAAAAGAGTAATCTTACTCATTGTGGGCATTCGAAACAACGAAACATCAACAAAGTTTCTACAGGAGGTAGTAGCCAGCAACTTGTCCAAGCTTCTTTAGTTCCCTCTTATGGCATGCCCGGCAGTAACTTCTTTGCTCCAATTTTGTACCCAGATAACACAAGTGCAACATCTTATGTTCTTCTTCTTGGCCTTTTTTTTCCCACCTGACTTTAGGAAGCCTGTGCCATAGCACTTTGTGTGCTATTTGTGGGGCTATTTTCTCCATTTCTTTCCAGCTTCTCCCTGTTTGATTGTATCTTCCTCAAGGTCTCTTCTTCATGTTTTCATTGGCCTATCTTTGCCTCTTTTTCCCTAGGGTTCCATGGCAGAGATTGCCTAGTGATATTGACTTGGGCGTTTTGCAATGTGTGGCCTATCCAATGTTACCTCCTTCCTAAGATTGCATGTTTCCTGTCTTTGTTCTGTTATCTTCCATACGTTTTGGTTTGTAGCCTTGTCAAATCCACTGAATGCCACATTGTTCATAAAGCCATATAATCTCTTAATATTGACTTTGGTCATCCACCATGTTTCTGCTCCATATATATATCTATAGTGTGAAGAGTGTAGCCTAGTTGACAGTGAGCTTGCTTGCTAAGACTGGGATTACACCGCGTCAGGGTTCAAAATCACGGCGGACAGAAAAAAAAGTCAGAGTGTGAATCATTCCTGGTTCAACCGCTCCTCTAGTCAACCAAGTTGTAAATTGGTACCTGATGTATGGGTTGGGGAAGGTATAATCAGCATGGAAGGGAACTGGCCACCCCACCTCACATAGTCTGTGACTTAGTCCATAAAGAGTTATCTTCATCCCTGACAGCAATTGTTGCCATGGGATGAACCTTTACATTTACCTTTATATCTATAGTAATGAGTTGTCTTCTGTTGCATGTTTTTGCAGGATTGTTTCAGTGTGGAGGACTCTCCAATTTGGATGGATTCCAGTACTACAGAACAATGTAGGAAGCTAGAAGAGAAAGTGGGTGGGGCTCAGGTAGTTATGTTCGCATTCTCCTAAATGCTATCAGTAATAATAATGGTGACAGGACCCCCTATCAGATTACATTTTTAAAAAATGTTTCCTTGTAATACTGTAAGTGGAGCAGAAGGGTTATAAGTTATGATTTGTTCTGTGTGTTCAGTGTTTCCAGAAATTATATCTTTGATATCAAGTTTGTATTGGTTTGATAACTAGCATAGTCTGGTGGATACCTGCCCACTGCAACATTCCATGCAACAAGGAGGTAGATAGACTTGTACGAGAGGGAGGAACTCTGCAGTAGAGTGATATAGCAACCACATACAATGAGACAAAAGTAACCGTCAGGGCTACGTACAGAGCAAAATGGGACAAATATTAGCCTGGCCATATAGAAAACGATGCCTATCACCAACTCTCAAGGCGAAATCAGGTGATCATTCTTCAGCTATGCACAGGACACAACAAACTGAGATGTCATCTATACAATAAGTTCAAGATTGGCACTACGGACCTTTGTACCTGCGGCAAAGCCCCCATGACAGCAGAACACATTTTGCAGTCCTGCCCACCATATACTGACAAAAGAATTAGCATTTGACAACAGGCAGTGTCCTTCCACGAGAAGCTGTATGGAAGTGCACAGAGCCTCAAGTCAATTGCTACCTTTATTAGAGTAGTTGATTTCAAGGTCTGAAGATGAACGAGGTAGAAGAAGTATTGGTTTCTATGGTTGTCTTCTTCTGCGTTCATTCTTAATCTCCCACTACCAAGCAAGCCCTGAATAACGCTTTGGAAGTAGCAGGATGTAGTCCGGAGAACAGAATGTGTTGTGTCGTTACTTTACAGCTTGACTGCGATATTTGCACCTTTCTGTCCGACACATCCGTGTTCGGCAGAATTCTATTGTCTATTCTCTATGAATCCTTGGCCTCCTTCACGTATGCTGTAAAAGATGAACAAAAAGAATTGTTACTGAGTGGTATGGCTGAGTAGGATAGGCCCTCTGTAACCTTCCATGTAACCTTCCGTGCCCAGACTATCGAGCGCATTCTACCAAAGGCTGTGCTGACCTTTACTATTCTGCTTGCCACCTCATCGTCTAGGCATAGGACTAGCAAAATGATCATGAAAAACAAATTGCTACTGAAATCACCACTGCAAGAGCACACAGGTAATTTTGTTTTAGTTCTTTTGTGATGGGTCATCTAAAGTGGTGGACCTATACTTCGTAAGGAATGAAATATTAAAAAGAAGAGATTTGCTGTGTCATCTGATATAATGAAATTGAGAGTTGACTGAAGTTTGCTGTGTCAAATATCATTTGATATAATGGAATTGAGAGTTCACTGAAGATGTGTTGTGTCACATGTTATCTGATAAAATGGCAGCGCATGAGCTGCAGCGGTCAGCGACCCATAGCTGACTGCTAGCATCAGGGCCAGCGAACCAGAGCTGCCAAGACCCTTCTACACCTCCACGCGGTGGTCCTGGATAACAGGCTGCAACAGAGCAGATTGGCTAAGGAGAAGGGATCTAAGAGGGAATGCTAACCCGGTACTAAAAAAATGCTTGCTGAAGTCAGATGTGTTGGACTGAAAGGTGCAAATATCGCAGTCAAGCTGTAAACTATGACACAATGCATTCCGTTCTCTGGACTACATTCTCCTACTTAAGCCCTTTTAGGGTTTGGTAGCGGGAGATTGAGAATGAACGAAGCCAAGCCAAGCCATCTGATAAAATGGAATGAGAGTTGACTGAAGATTTGCTGTATCAGATATCATCTGATATAATGGAATTCTTCTTCTTCTTCTTCGTTCGTTCTCAATCTCCCACTACCAAACCCTGAAAGGGTAAGTAGCAGAATGAAGTCCAGAGAACAGAATGCATTGTGTTGTGGTTTACAGCTTGACTGCGATATTTGCACCTTTCGGTCCAACACATCCGACTTCAGCAAGCATTTTTTGAGTATCGGGTTAGCATTCCCTCTTCTATCCCTTCTCCTTTGCCAGTCTGCCCTGCTGCAGCCTGTTATCCAGGATCAACCCGTGGAGGTGTAGAAGGGTCTTGGCAGCTCTGGTTCGCTGGCCCTGACGCTAGCAGTCAGCTATGGGACTCTGACCACTGCAGCTCATGCGCTGCTCAGCATCTTGATCCCATATAATGGAATTGAGAGTTGACTGAAGATTTTCTGTGTCAGATGTCATCTTCTTCTTCTTCTTCTGCGTACACAGTCAGACAGTAACCATTATTTTTTCGAAAAAAGCGGCGGTCATCCTGAGACTCTCGCCACTACCATAGAGCTTGTCTTGCAGTTCCACTGGCAATGGCCACATCTGCTCTCTCTGATCCTCGTATGTCGGGCAGTTCTGCAGCAGATGTTCAGTGGTCATTTTACCAGTACCGCACGGGCATTCGTCGGTACACCCTATCTTCAATTTGTTGAAGAGGTGGTACCTCAGTCTGTTGTGGCCAGTGCGAAGTCTGAAGACAACGACCTGCTCTCTTCGGTTCAACTGGTAATAGGCATCGTTTTTGGTGTAACCAGTATGTTCGGTTTCCCATTTGGACATGTACCTGGCTTTGATAAGCCGTTTTGACTCTTCGTACGTCATACTGGTATCTATTTGTGGTAGCCTTGCACCTTCTTTTGCCAGTCTGTCTGCCTCCTCGTTGCCTTGGATGTTGCAGTGTGACGGAACCCACTGTACCACTACCCTTTTTGGTGCGGACTGTTGGCACAGTTTGCAGAGTGCTGCTCTTAAGTCATTAAGCTCAGTGTTTTTCTGGCTTTTTAGCGCTGTGACTACTTCGAGAGCATCTGTCAGCAGGACTATATGGCTCTCATTTTCACTGTGTGTTGCCATTTCTTCCACTGCCGCCCTCAGTGCCTCTGCCTCTGCTCTGAAATTGCTAGATGTCATCTAATATAATGGAATTAAGAATTGACAAGATTTACTGTGTCAGATATCATCTGATATAATGGAATTCAGAGTTAGCTGAAGATCTGTTGTGTCACATGTCATCTGATATAATGGAATTGATAGTTGACTGAAGAATTAATCACTTTATTTTATTTCATCATTTTTTACTGTTCCAGGCATTAGCTAACATAACCGGGTCGAGAGCCTATGAGAGGTTTACTGGGAGCCAGATCATGAAAATATTTCAAACAAAACGAGAGGCTTACAACAACACTGAGGTTAGTAAAAATATTAAATGTTTGGTTTTGTTTTGAAATGCTCCAAGCAACTTTTTTGATTTGGTCTTTGGTTGTATGTCATCTTCTTGTTAGATACTTTGCAGTAACAGGAAAATTGATTAGTTCCAGAGCTGTGAGATGAGCTGTGTGAGAAGTGCAGCTGGAAAGACAATCCGTGACCAAATCCGCAACACCACGCTGAGGCAGACAGTGGGGACAAACCCAGTTAGTGCCTACATTGACTCCCAACAAAGCAAGTGATTTGGTCATTTAGTCAGAATGCATTATGACCAGCCTGCATCAAGAGCAAATCATATGCAGGTCTTCAACACACGAGCAAGGGGCAGACCTCAACGTCGGTGGATCGAGGGCGTCTCCGATACTCACAGGAAGTTACACCTAACGACAGCACAAGCTTCCCATTTGGCGATAACAAGAAATCTGTGCATCCCACCTCTCTCTGACGTGGTATGGCAAGGGCAGAAGGACAAAAGAAGTGGAAGAACAAATTCCATCAACTTCATCTGTTCTCCAACCATCTTTCTATATTGTGTCCCAGCTTTGATTCATGGTTTCCATTTAGATTTATGTGGTTTATTGCCAAGTTGTGTTTCTATGTTTAAGATTGAGCCTTATCGGCTATGAGTCTGAATTTGCTCTGCTGTTAGTCCCCAGGGCTGCCAAGAATAAACTAGTTGTATACAGACTCTGTAGAGCCTTCTAAACCAGTATAATGAAGTTAAGTTAAGTTAAGCCTCTCTTTCATATTCTCTCTGGGCTTCATATGATGGTTCTGGTGATGGTGTCAGGTTGTCTTCTTAGAACATGGCCAATTCTATTAAACTCCAGTGTCACCCAGTTATGATGGTGTGCATGTCTTCTTGATTACTCCAAGCAAGCAGTTCTTCGTTAGTGATGGTGTTTGGTCAGAGAAATTGGATGAATTATCAACAGGTTGTGGGGAAAGGTGACAATTTTGAGGTTATATTTTGGTACTACTCTTTAACACTCCACACCGTACAGAAGCACAGAAAGTAAGTAACTCTTGTATATTCTTAGTTTAATGTTTGTGCTGTACTGTGAAGACCTCCATATATTGTTTAAGCTAGCAAAGACAATTCTGGCTTTGTCCATCTGTTGTAACTGTGTTTTGAAGATATGTAAATGTGTCCATCTTCACTAGTTCTTTTCACATTTTAATTAGTGTAGGATCAACACTCATAATTCTTTTCTATAACACGGGGTCCTCGGTGATGTAAATTTTTAAAAATATCTTCAAAAAAGGTAAATATGAACGGGGGTTAACCTGTCTAGTCCCAGCAGAGGCTTTTCCTAGAGAGCAGGCTTTGTTTATACTCCTCCTGTGTCATCTGCACCTTCCTATATGGTTCTAAATCTAGACTACTGCTACTGCAATGGGACTGGATCGTCTTGAGCCCTTCCAGCTGCGCAACCAGAGGTGCATCCTCAGGATCTATTTGTGCCATCCTAGTTCCAACAGTGAGGTAGTTTGGTGTACTAAACTCTTAGACATTGCTTCGACGATAGATTGCCACTGCTTCCCCCCTCTTTCGCCTTTCGTCACATTCCCCCCCCCCCCCCCCCCCCCCCCCCCCTCACCTGGGAGTCCCAGCCTACGAGATGCTCCGGCTGGTTGTGGAAAGAAATGTGCTCATCTTGGAGACGTTCTTCATGACGCCCCCCCAACACCTGGCTCAGACACAGATCCTGACCTCCTCACCTACAGAACTGCAGGCCATCTGGGCCCAGCCATCAAACGTGGTCATAGACATGGTCATTCGACGCAATGGGTCCTGGTCGGCTAAGTGTACTATTGATTGATTAACATTAGGCTCAGACCAAAGGGGAATTTCTGACATCATGGGAGTTCATCGTTCCCATTATATCAAGACTAACTAAAAATAACTTCAAGCAATGGGAGATAACATGTGAGCTTTAACCTGTCGACATCACAGTATCAATGAGGGGCGTGTGTCGATATACACTCACCTGCTTTTTAAATGTTGGGTGTAAAATATAAACCTTGCCTGCATACTTTATGATTCCTTACTGGGGAGGAGAGAAGAGGACCACTAAACCTCCATCACTTCACTTTGTCACTTCTTTTCTACCCTTGTGAGGGTGTAAAGGTCTTTTTGAATATACTTGCAATCGAGTATGCAGACAAACAGATGATTGGCCTGCTGTGTACTAAACCTTCATACATGTCATGGAAGGCGATAAAGAGAGTTGTGCATAGAACCAGGGACCTCATTGTGTAGAACAAATTATTATAGAAACCACCATTGTTTTGACTCAGGTTTCCTTAAAAGAGGCTAACTGTAATGGTGGCTCTACACTCCAGCTGCAGTGAAAAAAGAACAAGAAGAAACAAGAAGAAGTTACTTTATGGTGACTTTATGGAGATTTTGAACTAAAAAAACTACTATCATTACAGTGTTTATTCCCATTGCTGAAGTCCACCTGGAGGATTTATAAGACTGAGGAATAAAAGCTGCATGCCCCTGCAGTCACCACACACTGTAAAGACTTGGTTTTCACTTGATTTCAGATAGAAATAAAACCTTACCGAGGATTTTAACGCATGTCCTTGTGGTGAGACAAAGAAAGGTGGTCTAAGTAACAAGAAGAGACAAGGTCCTCAATCAGATGATACAACATAATCTCAAAACCCAGCCTTTGCAGAAATGAGTGGAGTAATCTCAACTTAAGTTGTTTGGCCATGTCTGCAGAATACAGAATTAAAGAAGATTGGTTACCATGGTAGTCATGGACAGCAAAGAGCAAAGGATCCAGACCCAAACTAAGGAAGGCCCAGAGTCCGTTTTGGTGAAAATATAAGGCAGAATCTATAATGAACCAAGGACTAGATAGAAACCAGGCCAAGATGGAAACAGTGGATAGAATAGTCTGGCACTCTTTCTGGCAAACTTTTACATGCCACAGTAGAGGAGAAGTGACTAAGTAAGTCCTCGTGGACTGCTCTGGCAGCTGTTCCTCTGCTGTTGTACTATTTTGGCAAACAGGCTTAATTCGAAAGGGCTATAAATCCCCTTGGCAACTCTAAAATAAAAATAGGTTTTTAATGATAGCTAAGTAGTGATCAATGCTGCTATGGAAGCAAAAAGAAGTAGTTATATAATATTAATTTACTATGTGGCATATCATCTACTGCATATCTTATTAAATGCTTAGACAATAGATGCTGATAAGGACAGAAGAAAAAAGAGCTGAGATAGAACAGGATTTTGGATGGGAAAACAACAAACATGAGAAACTCTAAAAGAATATCGGGCATGATGATGGTGGTGTTAACTATGTGATCGTCATGACTTCATGTAGTTGTTTCTTTTAGGAGACAGGACTAGGACACATTCAATTATGTATCCTTTTCCTGGTAGCCTGTCTCTTCTTCTTCCTTGTTCATCTTCAGACCTCGACTTCAATGACTCTAACGAAGGCAGCAGTCAACTTGAGGCTCTGTGCACTTCCGTACAGCTTCTCGTGGATGGACACTGGCTGTTGCCAAATGCTGCTTCTTTTGTAGGTTTACTGTGGGCAGAATTATAAAATGTGTTCTGCCGTCATGGGGGCTGTGCTGCAGGTGCAAAGGTCCGTAGTGCCAATCTTAAACTTATTGTACAGATGACATCTCAGTCTGTTGTGTCCTGTACATCTGCAGAGAATGATCACCTGGGTAACCTGTTTGAAATTAAATACATCTGCCAAACTGGTATTTTTTATTGTCTTCCATAATGCGTGTGGAGCATATGGTCAAGCGATTAGGATACTGGTCTATTAATCAGGAGTCATGGGTTCAAACCCCAGTAAGTCTATGCTTTTTCTATCATAGGGAACTGCAGACTGCATAAAAACTGCAGGGTTGAGTGGTCATAATTTCTTGCTCTAGAAATTCTCCCGTCCATTGATGGGCAAGACGAAGAATTGATATTTGTGTTCTATACAATAATTCATGCACATTTCCATTTGTGATCTTGTCAGAGAATATCATTGGTCAGCAGCTTTGCTGCAAGTTTGTTCATTGGGGACTATGCTCCTATTGATCACAGTGATGGGACAGGCATGAACTTACTGGACATCTGGACGAGGAAATGGTCACAGAAATGCCTTGAGGTTTGTCATCTATCTATGGTTGTCAGATATATGTACGTTACAGAGTGTTTTTTTCTTTGTGTTCAATTTGTATTGATCAACAAGATAGCTACAGATTGTTAGCATCTGAGCAGGGGGAGTAGTAGAGCCTTTGCTTATTGCAGCAGAGATACTGAATTCAATTCCCATTATCAACACTCTCCAGTTCAACCAGCTGGGACTTGGTACCTGGCTTACTGTTAGGTGTTAGGGAAAGAAAGACAGAGAGGAAGGAGACTGACCACTCTACATCATAAAAATCTGGGTCTAGTACAATAAAGTCTATAACACTTCATTCCTAACAGCAGTGTCTGACATGGGTCCTTTACAAATTTGTGATTTAGAATATTTAATAAAGATAACATAATGCCTAATAATTAGAGGATATATTGTCATGTAAAACATAGCATAGAATTGAGTACCTGCACTGTTACATTGGAGTGTGCCAGTGTCTCATTGTTACACTGCTGTTCTTATTTGCAATGCAATTTATTTTATAATTGTGGTTTTTGTGTTTGTCACTCCTTCCCAATGATCTTCTTTGTGGCACTAAAATAATTGCATTTATATCCCTATTAAAATCGGCTGTCCCTCTCAGGTTTCTCTCATCTCCATACAGTTTGTCTCACAATTGAGCTGGAGAGGAACATAATGTCCCTACTGTGGGTGCTTTTAAAGATAGCATATCAGTTCTTTTATTTACTTGAACTTGTACGATTTCTTTATTAAAATGAATAATTGACAAACAATGGATGTTGTGTTTGCAGGTTTGTGGGACTGATCTGGAATCAAAGCTTGGTTCGGCAGTTCACTCATCTGAGAATGTTGTAAGTATGATCTTGATGCTATATTTCAGCATTAGTTGTTTATTTTAGTGTGACTTTTAGTTAGCTTACAATCCTAATTATAATAGCTTACGAAGATATGCAAAGTTGGGTCCTTTATAAAGGTCCACTTTCTATGCCAATTAAAATCAAGTGTACAGCAACAGTGTCTGTTACTGCCATTCCTCTTCCTGCTGGCTATTGACTGGACCATGAAGAGGATCTCTGCTTTAAAGGATAGTGGCATTACCTGCACTTTGGCGAAGAAAATAGGCGATCTGGACTTTGCTGATGACTCAGCTCTTCTGTCACAGGGCTACCATCAAAGGTAAATTAAATTGGAAAGGATATAGATGTATTTCTCAGAAAATTGGACTGAGGACTCAGAAAGACAAAACTAAAACTTTGAATATTACTGTTAACATTCTTTTTTTTTGGGGGGGGGGGGGGGGGGGGGGGGAGAGAAGCACTATGCTAGGGGAGGTTACATTTACTTATCTGGATGCATCATAGCTACAGTAAGAGGTACAGAAAATGATATCAGACAAAGAATACAGAAGGTGAGAGTGGTATTCAATGCATTGGCAAATTTATGAACTTCCAGAGTAAACAAGTCTGACACACAGATCAGGATTTCAACTTTAATATTAAGACAATACTACTGTGTGAATTGGAGTCTTGAAGGTTAACAAAGACACTAACAAAGGGTGCAGGTGCTCATCTGCCTTCACAGAATATTGAGGTTGAAATGGTACAATATGGTTGCTAACGTGGACCTGTTGTATATAACTGCGCAAATGATGGTAGGTCTGGAGATAAAAAGATGATGTTGACCATACTTGAAAGACAGACAGTTGCTGTTCTGGTACCTGAAATGTAAGAGACATAGAGGCCTTCCAAGATACACTTGATGAAGAGAGCTTGAGAATACCAGCGAGGCAGAACATATGTGGTAGATGCTGGAGGTGAGAACGAAGGACAGACAGACTTGACATATGATAGTTAAATTTATATGCTCCACAGGGAGTGACAAGGTTTCATATTGATTTGGTACGATTGATCTACTGATCTTCTTCTTCGTTCGTTCTCAATCTCCCGCTACCAAACCCTGAAAGGGCTTAAGTAGCAGAATGTAGTCCAGAGAACGGAATGCGCTGTGTCGTGGTTTACAGCTTGACTGCGATATTTGCACCTTTCGGTCCAACACATCCGACTTCAGCAAGCATTATTTGAGTACCGGGTTAGCATTCCCTCTTTGATCCCTTCTCCTTAGCCAGTCTGCTCTGTTGCAGCCTGTTATCCAGGACCACCGCGTGGAGGTGTAGAAGGGTCTTGGCAGCTCTGGTTCGCTGGCCCTGACATTAGCAGTCAGCTATGGGTCGCTGACCACTGCAGCTCATGCGCTGCTCAGCATCTTGATCCCGATCTACGGATCTGAAAATTGTGAGGTCTTTATATTTTAGTCATAACTAATGTTTTTTTAGGACAATCAGAGTCATAGTCAAGTCCTCTTGTCTACATTTTAAGACAAATTAGTCCTCTTCAACAATTGGAAACATGATTTTACCATCTGTTCTTTTGCTATTCTTGAGTGTTACTGAGGCCTGAGAGGGAGCAAAGAGTAGTAACACTGTAACATGCCAGGCATATCGTAAGAGGCTTCTCCATCCTGTAGAAACGTTAATCCTTTCCAGTCCAGGCTCATTTTGCCAATTTGTGTCTTTCAGTTCAGGGGAAAATGCGGAAATTTTGTGTCAAAGTTTTATTCAAAATAAAATAATTAATTAGTGAACAAATTGAACTAAAATTATGATCTAAATATAATGAGACACATAATTAAACTATCTATGACATGAAGTATTCAAAATAAAGATTATATATTAGTATGAATCATTCATTTTTTTTTTCTTTCTTTTTTCTTTTGAGTTCGCATTATTTCTGTAATCCCCAAGGCAGTGTGGTTGCACTGTGGTTTTTATTTTGTGCCTGTCGACCCAGTGCATCCGACTTCAGCATGCATTTTATGTAAGGATCTGCTTCCCCCTGCATTTTTTAAGGGTTTGCTTCCCCGGGGTAACGGCCAGTGCTGTGATGGGGATCGAACCCAGCACCTTCGGCTTGTGAGCCGTGCCACTTAACCACTAGGCCACGCCGTCCAGAATCGTTAAATGATATTAACGCAGGGGTGAAAATTTATTTATGAGAAAATATTTGTATTGTGTGTCCCAGGGAAAGTCTGAATCGAGCATGTGTTGAATATCCACAAGTAATCCAGGTGATTAGGATTACTATTCCAAGATGGTGGATGCATTTTTGTGGTGTTATTTGAAAATGGAATATAAACATATACAATTTTAGTTTTTTTGGACAAAAGGACCCAAACTTTCCAACAATATGAACAGCATCATTGATCTTATAGTGTCATGAAATAATCAATAACCACTCACAAGACCCATAAATTCACTGCTTGGACATAAGGCCTAAGCAGTCCTAACAAACTGCTTTGTAAAAACGGCTTACAGCTCTGATTAAGTACAAGCAACTTTTAAATGCAGGTACTCTTCACACCTTCAAGCCCGCCAGAAGTCAGGTGCAACAAACAGCTTGTCATTGTCCACTGTGCAATGCGTATTGGCTACAACTCACTGAAAGCATCCAGACTGCAGCACAAACAGGGAACATCAGAGAAATACACAATGGTATAAAGAAAGCTACTAGTCCTGTAAGTAGGAAAACTACACCACTCAAATTCATCATTGGCAAGAAAGTAACTGATAAAGGAAAGCAGATGGAACGATGTGTCGAGCACTGCTCTAAGCTCTACTCATGTGACAATATAGTCATTTTCACAGTATGGATGAGCTGGACATAAAACCATCTATAGAAGATCTGATAAAGCTATTGAGAGCTTGGCTCCGAGCAAAGCACCAGGCAGCGATGGGATCCCGCCTGATTTGATCAAGCGCTGTAAGGGTGCACTCTTGCAACCGCTGTATATGATGTTATGCCAGTGCTGGAAAGAGGCCATTGTACCTCAAGATATGGGAGATGCACAGATTGTAACGTTACAAAAACTAAAGTGATAGAAGTAACTGTAATAACTATAGAAGTGTCCCTCTACTCAGAGTTGTAGGCAAAGTCTTCACCAAAGTAATCTTACTACAGCTAAAAAAATAGGCTGAGCGTATG
The DNA here is from genome assembly GCA_036924085.1 of Ariolimax columbianus. NCBI lineage: Eukaryota > Metazoa > Mollusca > Gastropoda > Stylommatophora > Arionidae > Ariolimax > Ariolimax columbianus. The sequence goes on from JAVGWX010000002.1 coordinate 116,265,920, forward strand.
TATACAGTCACAGTATGGATTCAGGTCTGGAATACCAACAATCAACATGATTTCCTCTCTAAGGTAACTTCAGGGAAAGTCACTTGAGCAGAACCAGCCCTTTTATATTATCTTCATTGATCAGACAAAGGCATTTGATTTGGTAGTATGGATGGACTACAAAATCCCCTCTAAAATAGGCTGCCCAAACAAACTGCTATGACTAATAATATTGTTCTATGAAGGCATGAAAGTAACAGTCAAATATGATGGTAGCTTATCACAACCATTTGGTATTCGAAGTGGTGTTAAGCAGGACTGCATTCTGACCCTGATACTGTTCAGAACCTTCTTTGCTCTGTGACTGAAGCATGCATTTGGTAAAGCAAATGAAGAAATCTGTCTTCACCCTAGGTTGGATGGTCGGCTGTTTAACCTTGCAAGACTCAAGGTCAAAATAAAGATCTGGGAGATCACCATCAGTGACTTGCTTTTTGCAGATGATGCTGGAATTGTCATCCACAGTCAACAGGAACTTCAGAGCTTGATAGGTTTGCTTCTTCTAGGCTTGCAAAGATTTTGGTCTCACAATAAGTCGCAACAAAACAAATGTGCTGGGACAGGAAGTAGATGGCATGCCAACTCTTAGAATCTATAATTATGAAGTGGCAGCTGTGCACCAATTCACATACCTGAGATCCCTCAGCAACGGAAAATCCAGCAATTGCCAATTAAAATCAAGGACATGGTGTACAATGCATGTGTCCTCAACATGCTCCTATATGGTAGCGATAATTGAGGCACCTATGCCGAACAAGAGCACATGTTTCCATCTATGGCGTTTGTGATCCATTTTGGCTTGGCTTGGCCTCGTTCATTCTCAATCTCCCACTACCAAACACTGAAAGGGCTTAAGTAGCAGAATGTAGTCCAGAAAACGGAATGCGTTGTATCATAGTTTACAGTTTGACTGCGATATTTGTACCTTTCGGTCCAACACATCCGACTTCAGCAAGCATTTTTTGAGTACTGGGTTAGCATTCCCTCTTCGATCCTGTCTCCTCAGCCAGTCTGCCCTGCTGCAGCCTGTTATCCAGGATCACCACGTGGAAGTATAGAAGGGTCTTGGCAGCTTTGGTTCCCTGGCCCTGACGCTAGCAGTCAGCTATGAGTCGCTGACAACTGCAGCTCATGCGCTCTGATCCATTCTTGAAATTACATGGACGAACAGAGTGAAAAATGCAGAGGTGCACTCTCACACTGGTCTCCCAAGCATGTCCACTCTTCTTAGGCAGCAAAATGCTGCGATGTCTTGGTCACATTTATTGCCTGGGCGGTGGTCTCATTCCTGAAAATATGCTCTATGGACAGTTAGCGGATGGCAAGAGAACAGTTTGTTTACCACTCCATTGTATCATCCTATAGTCAGTCATAACTTTAAATAGGTTACTATTTATGTACTATAATTCAGATGCATGATCATTCGAATGATCAAATAATAAATAATCTCTATGGTCTTGAAGCCTAGATTTTGTTGCAACAAATGGGTAGACTTTCAAATCTCGTATCATGATTTGTAATTAACCTATCGGGAATAATAGAACAGTTAAACGTCACTTGCGCATACGCGAATGCAACCATCATGTAGAGCAGTTAAATAAAAAATGAAATTTAGCAAAAGAAATCACAAAACACAAATGCATGTTTCAGAGATCTTCTTTGGTTGAAAAAAGCCATGTTAGGTTTTCAGCGGCTAGTGCTGGACGATACAAGCTGTAAAAAGTTGAGCCACAAAATCTTCAGCTAATTTAGACAGGTCAACATTTGATGAATTGGAATATTTTTTTTGAAGACATGTTCCTCGGAGATCTGAAAAGGTTAATGATTGATAACGTTTCATTATTCTTCTCCTTGTTCTTCTTACGCTTTCAGACATCAGCTTGAAATTATTTCTGAAGGTTTGCAGTTGTTAACTTGAGGTTATTGACATCTCCATAGAGCTTGTCCAGGAATGGTACAGTTGATGTCCATGTGTGCTTTTTTTGCTGCTCTTATGTTGGACACTTTGGAAGCAGATATTCAGCAGTGATTCTATAAGTACAACATTTGTATACAAAATGGTGGATCCTATTCTTAGTATGTTGAATGGATAGACTGTAGACTGTTGTAGCCTGTGTATAGTCTAAAGGTTTTTATGTAGTTTCTAAAGCATTTCTCTGAGTTCACTAAGATCTGAATTTTTTTTTAAATTCCTCAGTAATGCAACCGCTGATCTGTGAAGATTACTACATATTTTCTCTGTGTTTTCATCTGTTATTAGTAACTTTACTTTTCAAGTCCTCTGAAGCAATGTCAAACCGTTTACATTGAAACTGAAAGCTTTCTTTGTACACACATTTTAAGACTCAGAAAGATTCCTTCACCTCTATATTCTGTTATATATGTTGTTGAGCAATCTAAACATACGAAGACTAATCAAACAGTATCTGACCTTAGGTTGGAAAAAACCAAATTAACTTACTTATTTTGTTCCAAATCTAGTCCTCGTTGAAATAAGTCCTTTCTGAGTTGCTCCACTTTTCCCACTGCTGGAGACATTTCTGAAAGTAATTTTTTTGGGATCTTCATCAGGCACTTCATCTCACTTGTCTTGATATCTTCTATGTCCTGAAATCTTTGAGTGGCACCTCAAGTCTTGGAAAGTGACAAAATTAGCAGGGAGCCATGTCTGGGGAGTAGAGGGGGTGCCGAACCTGTCCAGTGACTTGTTTCAGCAGAAATTCCTGGATGAGGTGCGATGTATGGACTGCAGGATCGATCCATCATGAGAATGTTCTGCTGGGAGAAGTATACCAACTCAGAGGGGGATTAAGCTTTGAACTAAATACTTCAGTTATTTGTGTGTTTTTTTTACAGTCGGAGGTTGGGTACTTTTTGATCAGCTCTCGTATATGCTTTTTAAGTTATTCTACATTTTAATTTTAATCGTAATTCAAATGCCTGGTATATGTGAGATGTGAGAGTTGTTAACAAAGCCATTGGGAATATCTTTATTTGTCATGTACAGGGTAGAATATCCAGTCACCTGGTGTCTCGTTATGGATTCAACCCAGACTGTATTGTATCTGCTTTTGTGGGAGACAACCCTGGTAATATTTACTGCAATGTTTTTTATTTGACTGAGAGATGTTTTTCTTAAGTCTGTATGTTGTACTTGTGTCTTATAGCACAGTCTGTCACCTGACTTATGATTTATAGCAGGGGTCTCCAAACTACAAACTGCAGGCCACATCCCGTCCAACCACAAGATATTATCCGCCTCGTGTCAATTGGAAAAAAAAATTTCAGTCAATGCAATAGTTTGCTTTACCAAGCTCTTTTTTTGAAAAAAGAAACTGACAATGAAGCTTTAGTCAAGGTCAACTACAAAGTTATTTGTTTGCTAAAAGAGGTAAGCCATCCAGAAACAGTTCTCATCAAAGTGTGCATGATAGAAACAATGATAGTGTTATGTTAAAAAATTTAGGAAATAGGAAGCAATAAAGCTCATATAGCAACAATTCATACATTAATTAATGTGTTGAGTAACATGCTGTTGGATAAAATATTGTTGTTCACCATTTCCACCCTGAAGTTAGTGTATAAATTCACTCATTCACTCCAGAATTTACAAAGCTGTGAAGTTCTATATGGTTAGTAATCGTTAGTGAAGGTGTGAAAAGTAATCAAGATCAGGTTAAACATATTGGTCAAGATGCTACTTCACGTCTTTATTCATGCTCATGGAAGCAGGCTGTCACAGCTGTCTGGTCATCGAGGTGGGGATCAACTCTGTAATCCCCATAACGGTGAGCTTATTGAAAAGCCTAGCATTGTAATGTAGCCAGGAGGATCCCAGCTCATTTTCTCAGGATGTAAGAAGAGCCACTGTAACCTGCTACCAAAAAAATGTCATCCTGAGTTAACTCATCATGAGGGGAGGAAGACTAACGCATGGTCAGGTAAAATATACTGACATATTAATCAGGGTCAGGCAAAACATACTGCCCAAAACCCTCACCTTAGCTTTCTAGTAGCCCTACCTTGGAAACAGGCTGTTTTTATGGCAGCCTGAAAAACGAGGTGAGGGATCAACATGATCCCCATAGTAGTGAGGGACACGCAGATGAAGCCAAGCATAGCACAACCACCCGGAAGATCCTGGTCCACCTTCATCAGCACGCTCGGGATGTGAGGAAAGCTACTGCAACCCACCACTTAACGTTCTTTTCAGGGTGCACAAAAGAGTAACCTTCTCATTGTGGGGTTTCGCAAACAACAAATCAGCATAAATAGCTTCAGAGTGATCAAGAAGATAAGTACACTAGACTAACTGGTTAATGTTGTAACTGGTTCAGCCATGCCCTCAGAAGAGGCTTTTCAGTGCCACCACCTGAACTGCCTTGCTGCGAGTCCAGAAGGAAGACAAAAAGAAGCCAACCTAAAACATTTTGATGGAGAACCATAGACAGCGACATGATAATCATGAACTGTATCTGGGGCATTATACAAAGGATAGTAATAGACTGAGTGAAGTTGTGGGATTTTGTCTTTACCCTAAAGAACTTCTGTACTAAGTGATGGTCACTTACTGCTTTATCAGTCATCTGTCAAGAAACAAAGCAGTAAAAATTTAAGATTGTAAATGATGTTCTATATTTCAGATTTCTTGTTCTTATATACATGGGCGTCCACTTTTCATAGCAAAGATACAGAGTTCAACTCCAATTATTGACAGACTCCAGTTGACTCAGCTGTAAATCTGTATCTAATTTACTGTTAGGGAAGGAAAAGCAATGAGGATGGGAACTGCCCACCTTATATCTCAACACTTCAGTTCTGACAGCAGTGTCTGCTTTGGACCACCTTAACTTCTTCTTCGTTCGTTCTCAATCTCTCGCTAAAAAGTCCTGAAAAGGGCTTTGCAAGTAGCAGGATGCATTCCAGAGAACGGAATGCATGGTGTCCAACACATCCGACCAGCAGGGACCACCTTAACTATATACATACTCTGATGCTAAACTGAGAGGGTGCTTATCCACTCATGTCAGGGTTAGATCCAATATATGGACCAAAACCTTAACTTACACCCACTCTGTGCTTCTGGAAACAGGCTGTTTTACAATGAGAAGGGAATTGACACTGTGATCTAAGGCTGAGAAGCCTAGTATTTCAAGGTTCACCTTCATCAATGCACTCCAGGATATAAGAGGAGGCACTACAGCCTGTGTTAAGGTTGAATAATTAAGTATGAGTAGTTTTGGACAACAACAACATACTGAACACTTACTTTCCGTGTCCTAGGCACTATGTCACACTTCATTCTTCAAGTATTCAGTCACATGGATTACCTTGTCACTGACACTCAACAGGTCATCCATGCTCCTTGATGAGTTTCTTGTCTATGAGGAGGGCAATACGATTCAGGATAATTCTTTCAAAGACTTTATACAGATGGCATAGTAGTGAAACTTGTCTGAAGTTCTTAGGTTCTGATGGGGTTTTCCCTGGTTTTAGCAGAGCAACTACATAGGATTTCATCCAGTTTTAGGAATTTGCATAGAACCGCCGCATGTGTTGAAAAGCTTCAGCAGCCATTTGATGGTTTCTGGTCCAAAGTTTTAAATTTGCTTTGTCCTCAAGTTATCTGGGCCAGCTGCTTTGTTGTTTTTCATTTGATGTATTGCATCATTTAGTTCTTGCAAGGAGAAAGGTATTGCCAATATGTCAATCTCCTGTTTACAATCTCGCTAGATATTGGTTTGCTCTGATTTTTTAGTGGTTTTTCCATTCAGTAGTAATTGGTGGGCTATTTGATTTGGGGTGAACTGTTATGCCTACAGGAGCGCTCGCTGGATCATTACTTAAATTTTTAATAAGTTTCCAGGCACGTACTGAGATAACTACTTCCTCTCATGCTAAAATCGGATTTGTCAGGTGAAAGGCGCAGATATTGCAGTCTAGCTGTAAACTAAACACAGCGTCCTTTTCAAGACCAAAAAAAAAAAAAAAAAAAAAAAATTATTATTTCTTCTCGTGATTGTATCTTTGATGTTTACACCATCAGACAAGTTCCTGTGATGAACTCCTCTTTAGCTACAGTTTTGAGTCTAGTGTTGAATCATTAGGCCAGTGTATCTTCCTTCAAAAAAACTACTGAATACTAATGAAATATAGGACCAGCTTTCTATTCCTTACAATACATTTCTTTTTTGTTATTAGCTTCCTTTGCTGGATTATCACCTGACCAAGGGGACATCATTGTAAGTATTTTGTCTTGTTTGTGTTTCATTTTTACTACAGCTGTTAGGTATCTGTTTCACTCCTTTATTATACATGTTGAAGTTGGAGGTACTTGGCCATAAAATGTAAAATACAATATAACAACATACTCCCCCTTAGGAAACAAAGTGAACGAAAACAAAAACAACTCGGGACATACTGATGAAAAAGGAGGACCTGAGTCTTTCTTGTTGTAGTGCAATGCAAAATTTACCAGCAGGTTCACCACTAAGGAGAAGATTTATTTAGTCGATACGGAACTGAAATGAAAAACTTATACAGATTACAAGTAAACCATACAAGTTGACATTTATGTATTAGTCCAGTCTTAAAACTGTTTTTTTCTATGGCACAGGTGAGCCTTGGCACCAGTGACACAGTGTTTCTATGGTTGACGAAGCCAAATCCTGGTTTGTCTGGACATATATTTGCCAACCCTCTCAACAGAGATGACTTTATATCTCTGACATGGTATTTGCTCTTTGTATATTTTCTTTTTAAATATGGAAAGTTAGTTCTATAGATACCAGACACCTATTTGAATACCTAAGTGTTCAGGAGAAATATAGTAAGAAATGGAGCATAAAATATACTTTTACATCCAGCAGGAACATTTGTAAACTTCATGAAACTTTTAAATTTGTTTTCTGATCTCTGACATTGTATGTGCTTTGTTTATATGTGCCAACTAAAGCACATTTTATACCAAAACACGCAATATAAATGGTTCAGGTATAAACTATGCTTTATATGTGCCAACATAAACACATTTTGGGTCAGCCCTCAAACGAAATATGACTTTATGTCTCTAATATGTTTTCTGTTTATATGTGCCAACATAAACTCATTTTATGTCAACCCTCAAAACAAATATCACTTCATGTCTCTAAAATGTTTTTTATGTGTGCCAATATAAACACATTTTGTGTCAGCCTCAAAACAAATATCACTTCATGTCTCTAATATTTGCTCTGTTTATATGTGCCAACTTAAACACATTTAAAAATTCTCATATCAAGAAAACTTCATATCACTGACATCTACTTATTTTGATCACTTTGATGATTGCAGTGCCAGACAAGTTCCCATGATGAACTTGGCCATTGTCTGGAGTTCATCTCCAGCTCCGAACAGCCTGAGTTTAGTGTTGAATCGTTGAACCAGTGTATCTTAACTGGCAGTACATCTGGGGAGCAACCCTATGAAACATTCCTGGCAGTTTGTTCATTTAGTTCACATCTGTTTGATGGTGAAGCAGATAATTGAAGCTGGAACACATGTTTATTCACTCTGATGTGCCTCATCCTGAGGCGAAGAATAATGATTTGTAACTGCCGGTCAAGTGGAGGAAGACTAACATCTGGTCAGGCAGAATATACTGGTCAAGACCCTCACCTTGGCTTCCCCGTAGCTCTCCATGGAAATGGACTGTTTTCATGGCAGCCTGGCTGAGGTGAGGGATTGACGTGATCCCTGTAGTAGTGAGAGATTGACATGATCCCTGTAGTAGTGAGGGATCGACATGATCCCTTTAGTAGTGAGCGACACGCATATGAAGCCAAGCATAGCACAACCGCCTGGAAGACCCCGGTCCACCTTCATCAGCATGCTTGGGATATGAGGAAAGCTACTGCAACCCACCACGTCCGTTTCAAGGCGCATTAAAGAGTAGACCTACTCATTGTGGGCATTCGAAACAACAACTGCCTGTCAAGGGTGTGGTAGTCATCTTTGGGTTGATTCTGTTTTCTTCTGACAGCCTGGATAGATCTATTTTCTTAATGAAAGTATATAATTTCAGTGTCTTCTTGTTTACTAACTCCTTACCTTTTTTAAAACCCAATTATGATTTGCTTTCTAACAGCTGCGATGTTCAGTTACTTCTTAATATGTAGAAGTTTGTCACCCTTGAGAACTTGCAGTACAGATAGTGCATCTGTGATGATGACTATCTGGTGGCAATCAGAATTGTTGTTGTATATCTTATTCACAGCTTGTTTCAGTGCTTGAACCTCAGTTGTATAGTTAACACAGATTATACCAGTGTGAATACTCCTAGTTTCTCATTCATTTTTAGGATATGAGACAAAGATACCAGTTCCGCCATTTGTTGCGGATTCATCTGTGTAGGCTTGAATTTATGATTATTATGGTTTATTTTCCTTGATCATACTCAGTGCAGCAGTTCTCATTTGTATTTCAGTATACTCATGTCCAATAGTGAGACCACTGATTCATGTTTGAATCTCTGATATGGTTCTCATGCTTCATATGATGTGAAGGGGGACGGCGTGGCCTAGTGGTTTAGTGACACGGCTCACAACCAGAAGGTGCTGGGTTCGATCCCTATCACAGCACCGGCCGTTACCCCGGGGAAGCAAACCCTTAGAAAAAGCAGGAGGAAGCAGACCCTTACATAAAATGCATGCTGAAGTCGAATGCACTGGGCCGACAGGCGCAAAATAAAAATGTAGTGCAACGCATACCGCCTTGGGGATTAGAAAAATAAGGCGAACGCAAAAAAAAAAAATAAAATATGATATGAAAAGGAGAAAACTGAAAAAAAAAGAACTGAAACTGTGAGAAATATATTTAACTTAACTTAACTTAGCTCAACTTAATTTCTTTATACTGGTTTAGAAGATTCTGCATATTCTGTATACAATCAGTTTCTTTGACTTTATTTGAATTAGAAAAAATGTAAAGTACGATGGACATTTTAGCAGCTGTATCATCATTGTGTCAATCACAAAACATCTACACCGTCAATGACAACAGTATGCAAGTGAAATGGAAAAATCAACCCAGTAAATAGAGAAAGATCATATCCAGTGATTTTTGGTCTTCATGGGGTTATGCACAAACATGCAACTAGAACCTTACTGAAAAACAGTTGAACATTATTCTGAAGGAGATGTATGTCTTTGCCCCAGTTTCACTCCATCCGGAGTATAGCGAACCATCTCAATTGACCATCTGTTCAGCATTGCCGATAATGCATTTTCAGACAACAGATGTCATCTTTTAGCAGAGAATATAGAATTTTAAATAATGAATGAATGTTTCATGCAACCTTGATTTTTTAAGTAATAATTTTTTAAACTTTTAGTGATTAGTTGATAGCATTATATAATTATAAGATATTTGCCTCATTTTTGTACTGATATAACACATTGCAAAGTCATATGTTTTTATTTTTATAATTATAATTTACCATTTGTGACCGTATTTGTATTCGGCCAATTAGTTAAAAGCTTCTATTTTTATTCAGCATAATAGTAAAATCCTCTTTTCTATGCATATAACCTACTTACAAGGATCATAATTGGGGCATGAGGTGAGAGTGTTAATAAGTATGTTTCACCTGACACTGATTACTTTTCCCTCACAAAACGTGAGTAATAAAAAGATATGTGTACACTTAATTCTTGAAACCATAAATGATTTCTGCCTGTCAACTCACATACTTAACATTTTTCCATTTAGTGTAGTAGTATCTGCTTTCTCATTTTACCTTTAATTAATAATGAAATGATTTAAACAATTATCTCCTAAGTTTCAAGAATGGTTCCTTGACCAGAGAGAGAATTCGTGATGAGAAAGCTGAAGGCTCCTGGGAAATATTTAGTGACTTGCTTAAGAAAACACCACCGGGAAACAATGGAAATTTAGGTCAGTAATTTGACAAATATAAATAGCACTAGGTGGCCGAGCAGTTTTGATACAGGTGTCATAATACAGGAAACATGTGCTCAAAACCCCTCTAAAGTACATGTTTTTTTCTATTGGAGATGAGGGTAAAAACCTAGCCTGTGCACTTTATTGTACTGCAGGCGCAAGAAGACTTTATTCCTCATCCTAACCCCCACCCCTAGCAGGTAGAATAAATGCAACAATGTTTGTTTTATTGACATAAAGAGAATGTCTTGTGTTTACAATTATAATTTAATTAAGTATCTTTATGTTTCACAATATCAATGCACCAGGTTTTTCTCTCTCGATGCAATTGCTCCTTCGAGTACAGAAAGTAAAGGCAGCCTACCATACTGCACACCTGCCAAAAAATTTATAACAGCCAAATAGGTTGGCAGTTGCAAGAATCGACGTTCTGCAAAGGACATGCTACTCACATATTTTTTGTACATATTTAATTCAATGTAGAGGCTATGAATATGATCAAAAACAGAGACAATCAACAGATGGTATGGATAGTCAGTAAACTGAAATTGTGAAGGACACCAGTGAACCTTAGTTCCAACATCCAAAGTTAACATTAACCCTTTACACTTGGAAATAAGTAATATATAATCAAAGGTATAGGGAGATGCATCTTTGCCTCAATCATATACTGTTTCTTTACAAATGAGATTAAATACTTTTCTAGTATAAAATAAAAGTGAACGATTGCATTCAACAGAAAAATAGTAACAAGTTTCTGAACAAAATATACTGGGAATGTTAACGTGTAATGTGTATAAGTTTCACAGGAGAATAGTAACAGACATATAACAACATTTTGATCTAAATAGGCCTTTCTCAAGGACTGTACAAGGACTGGGGCGGGGGTTCGGAGCCTGGAGACACAGTGCAAAATTAAAATATAATTGATTGTCGGGCCAGATTAACCATCTTAGAGGGTTGAATTGTGACCTGTGGACCTCTAAATTGGACACCATGATTTAGATATAATAAGAATGCAAGCTAAAACAGAATCCAAGATAGTGTGAAATTATGTTGAAATGTTTTTCTTGCTTGTTTGTCTTGTCAGACATGCTATTTTTATGTTTTCAGGTGTATACTTTGATGTCAGAGAGATTCAGCCATTTGCTGAGGGTGTTTACAGGTTCAATGTGGAGGATGTGGAGGTAAATGCTTGGTTTTAAAGTAGATATGAAATGTCCTGTTTAGGAAGCTTCTCACACAAGACCTAATCGATGAGTGCGAGATCACCATAATATCTTTGCTTATCTTCTATCTTTGTTAATTAAGTATCACTTTGAGACTGCTTTCTATTATCATTTATACTTCCATGTCTGCCTCACCATTGTCATAATTTAATAGATTTAATATCTGTTAGGTGGGCAGGCCCTTGTTGTATGGAAGGTCTCAATTTAAGTGTCTCATTTTGAACACATCTCATATATGAAGCCCTAGTTTAGGAAATACCACATATGTCAGATATGTCCAGCCCTGGGCAACATTGTCAATTTGGACAGACTTTGGTAGATGGCATAGGGTGATGGAAGAACTTTTGACTGAATTGTCGACTCTCACACACAAAGCTAAATTATTATGATTAGTATTGGTTTATACATTGAATCAGACTACGTTATTGATATACTTTATAAGGTAGTCAAATTAAATATAAGTTCTTGCTGAAGTCGGATGTGTTGGACCGAAAGGTGCAAATATTGCAGTAAAGCTGTAAACTATGACACAACGCATTCCATTCTCTGGACTACATTCTGCTACTTAAGCCCTTTGTGTTTGGTAGCGGGAGATTGAGAACGAACGAAGCCAGCCAAATATAAGTTCTTGGCGGCTAATTCGACACTCTGGAGAAACAGAAAGTGGCTTGTGAACACCCTGGAATGTGTTCAATGTCTGATTTTTGAATCTTCTCTTCTGTTTCTAAGAATCGATTTCACTGCACTTTGGGTATGCCCATAAGTGATCAGACTCTCTCAGAAAAGTGCAAAGGGTGTGGGTACTGATGATTCTTGCTCTGTCCTCTCATACTCTGTTTAAACCTTGTTTGATTTCAAAGCTTTACAGTCTGTGATTTATTGATTTATCTACTGCAGTGTCATCATCCAGCAGACGATCATTAATAAACTTTAAAATAGCACTTGTTTGCATATCTATTGTTTGTGAAGTTGAATAATTACATAAGTTATATATCTGGATTTAAAGAACATATTTCAGTATATTAAGTATCCTGTTTTATAAATATCACATATAATTAAATGTGTTGTTTTAGAAATGTCCTAAATGTTAAATGTCATGTTTTAGAAATGTCCTACATGTTAAATGTGTTGTTTTAGAAATGTCCTAAATGTTAAATGTGTTGCTTTAGAAATGTCCTAAATGTTAAATGTCATGTTTTGGGACGGCGTGGTCTAGTAGTTAAGTGGCACGGCTCACAATCCAAAGGTGCTGGGTTCGATCCCCATCACAGCACCGGCCGTTACCCCAGGGAAGCAAACCCTTAGAAAATGCAGGAGGAAGCAGACCCTTACATAAAATGCATGCTGAAGTCAGATGCACTGGGATGACAGGCGCAAAATAAAAACACAGTGCAACGCACACCGCCTTGGGGATTAGAAAAAAAAATAAGGCGAACGCAAAAAAAAAATGTCATATTTTAGAAATGTCCTAAATGTTAAATGTCATGTTTTAGAAATGTCCAACATGTTAAATGTTTTGTTTTAGAAATGTCCTACATGTTAAATGTCATGTTTTAGAAATGTCCAACATGTTAACTGTGAGGTTTTATAAATGTCACACATGTTAAATGTGTTCTTTTAGAAATGTTCAACATGTTAAATGTGTTTTTTTAGAAATGTCCTACATGTTAAATGTGTTGTTTTATAAATGTCCTAGATGTTAAATGTGTTGTTTCAAAAATGTCCTACATGTTGAATGTGTTGTTCTAGAAATGTCCTACATGTTAAATGTGTTGTTTTAGAAATGTCACAAATGTTATCTATTACATTTGAAAGGTTACACATGTTAGATGTCTTGTTTTGGAGACATAATATGAATGAGATTTCATTATTTTGGAAACATAGAAATGAGGTGTCATTGTTTTGCAACATAAAGGAATGAGGTCTCATTGATTTGGAGACATTTATGAATGATGTTTCATTGTTTTCGTACCATAAATGATTCATATATGAATGTTTATATTGTTACGTTATAAAGCTAGATTTGTATATGTATATTGAAATTGTTACTTTTCTAAAGGTGGATTCATTTTCTCCGGAGGTGGAAATCAGAGCAGTTCTAGAGGGACAGTTTATAGCGAGGCGTGTGCACTCTGAAAATGCTGGCTTTCTGTTAGGTATGAGCAGCAGACTCCTAAATTCTCAGTATCTTCTTCTCTAACCCACTATTTTGTCCCATTTGGTTGGAATCAGTGGCATGTAAAACATCAGGTAAAGTCCAAATGAACTGAAATCGACATCTAACACCAATGTTTAGCTGTGTTGTTGGTGGCCACTTCTATATATTTAGACTGACCTAAAGTGCGATGGAATATCTAGTGCATATGCAGCTTTCGTTTAATGTAGAGTTATTTTCATCAGATCTGTATTTATGAGTGTAGTGAATTTGTATATTTGTCGCATCCCATTTGATTGAATTAAGATTTAAACATCCAAGAAATAACTAATTATTTGATTAGATCAATGATCATGCAGACTCTGACTGGGATAAAGAAGAAAATGGTAATGCTATTGATCAAATAGCAAGGAAACACAACTCACATGGTGATTACACATGCAAAAAAATACATTGTATTTTCCCCTCCACATTAATTACATTAAACTTACTTAACTTCTTTATACCGGTTTAAAAGACTGCATAGTCTGTATACAACCAGTCTATGCTACTCCACTTAATCTAAATGTAACTGTGTGCATCCAATCTATTCTTGAGTGCATTAACTGACCCTACCTCCACTATTTCCTGATCTCAATGTATTACAAGCAATCAGCAATATCTAACTAAAGAAATATTTTCTAATATCTAATCGACCTTTCTTTAAATAATTTGTAGCTACACCCTCTTGTTCTTTTAGTTGGTCGTACTTTAAAAAACTTGTTATAGTCTAATTTATCCTTTCCGTTGATTATCTTATAAACTTGTACTATGTCACATTGAATTCTTCATTTTTCTAAACACTGTAGACCTGTTTTTTTATTTAATTTAATAATTTAGTGCTTCATATTTATATATATATATATCTATATATATATATATTAATGAATTTTAATTGGAAGAAACTGATAATCAGTGTTGCCGCAGATTGTCACACAAAAATCTACCAAATTAGGTCAAACTGTAAGTGGTTAGAGAGTAATGCAAATTTTGTCTTAAATCTGTAAATAAAAAAATTAAGAACATATATCTCATTGGCAAAGAAAAAAAACTCTTGCTATAATGTTATAATTTTTAAAAAAGGCAAACAAAAACTATATAATTACTTCATTCTTCCCATTGGTTGGTGCATTTGGGAGATTTTTAAAGCTGAGCTCCAAAGGCAGCTTGCTCTGGCAGTTATAGGCTAGATTTAAAAAAAATGTCTCACCCAACTTACAAAACCTAGGTCTTAACTGGAATCTGAACTCGCATCTTGTGACGATTGAACTAGTGCCCTAGCCACTCTTTCCTCACTACTTGAGCAACAGAAGATAAATTGTTGTCATTTGCACAGAAATATGTTACAGTTGTAACACCCAGAATCTATTTTAGACAAGAAAACTGTATTTTTTGGAAGCTATTATAAGTTTGTCGCTGCCCTAAAAGGAACCGTCAAGTGTGGTGGTCAGTGACTGCGTCATCAGTTATTGGACAAGGATTCTAGAAGGGAAAAGATGTTGAAAGGCAGTTTAACAAAATAACAGCACATGATGACATCAACATCTCTCAGCTCCCTGTGGAGAATAGGTCTTCAACAAATACACCAAGTCTTTTTGTCCTATAGGGAGCTGCGTATCGCAGTGGGTAGCGCGCTGGCTTTGTATCTGAGTTATCCAGTTGAGGCGGAAATGTTTTTTCAGACCGCAATGGCTCCTTTGTTAACCCAGACTTAAATGGTTACCAGTTCAGTCTGGGAAGTAAAGATGGTTGGTGTGATGCTGACCAAATCATCCACTAAGTGCCGTGGGTTACAAAATAATATGGGCCTAACACCATATTTCCTATGAGCTACATGGCGTGATGGGATCTTTACTTTTACTTTCTGTCCTATACTTCTTCTTCTGAATTAATCCTGAAAAGTATGTTGTGACTTTTTGTTGTAGTTTGCAGCATAGCTTCAATATCTGCATCTTTTGGCCCAACACATCTATCTGATCTCAGTTGGCTTTTTTGAGTACCGCTTTGCCTTCCCATTGCAATCCATGTTCTCTTAGCCAGACTGCACCAGGGCTGCTGCTAAGAGGCAAAATAGGGTCAGCTCTGGTTCACTGACCCTGATGCAAGCAGCTGGCTATGAGTCACTGGCTGCTGCCAGCTTATTCACTGTGATGCATTCCCCCCCACCCCACTCACTGCCCCACACCCCCAACCCAATCTATGCCTTGCACCATCCTTTGCAGCTCCTTAAATGTCTTCCTTATTGCTGTTATGCTTGTCACAAGCTCTCTTCTCCAGTGTGTTTAGGTCTACCTCTACTTCTCTTGGTTTGTGGATTCCAGGACAGAGACTGTCTTGTAATGCTATCAGCTGTTTTCTGTAATGTGTTTCCTATCCAGTGCCAGAATTTTATCATTCATCAAATCCCACTGACATCTCTCTGGTTTTTTCGCACACATCCATGTTAGTGATTTTTTCATACCATGATGACCTTCTTGAGCACAATTGTTAACACTAGGAATCTCTCTGCTAACTGTTTTACTAATTGGCTTTACTTTATTTATTGTAATGACTGAGACCTTGTACAATGTAGTTTATAACACTTCATCCCCAATGACAGAATGTCCTACTATAGGACTAACATATCACAAAAACTAAGACATGGTACAATAAAGTGTCTATCACTTCATCCCCATTGGCAGAATGTTCTACTATAGGACTAACATCTCACAAAAACTGAGACCCGATACAATAAAGTGTCTAACACTTCATCCCCATTGACAGAATGTCAAAAACTGAGACCTGGTACAATAAAGTTACTAACACTCCATCCCCAATGACAGAATGTCCTACTATAGGACTACCACCTCACAAAAACTGAGACCTGGTACAATGTAGTGTCTAACACTGTATCCCCAATTAGTGTGTATCTAGTAAGACTTTGTTGTTCATTGAAGTCTATAATATGGCTTTGTTATCATGTCCAGGCCCCAAGACCAAGGTCATAGCAACAGGTGGAGGATCCAAAAATGTGGACATAATACAGGCAAGCTACATCTATTGTTGTTACTGAACACATTACATACCCAAGAGCCACTCACAGTGTCAAGTTTATCCACTGTGGTACAGAGCTCCAACGAGCACCAAGACTAGTTTTGTGATGTTATTGTTTTGAATGCCCGCGATGAGTAGGCCTACTCTTTTGTGCACATTGAAAAGGACGTCAAGTAACAGGTTACAGTAGCTTTCCTCACATCCCGAGCATGCTGATAAAGGTGGACTAGGGTCCACCAGGTGGTTGTGGTATGCTTGGCTTCATCTGCGTGTCGCTCACTACTACGGGGCTCGAATCAATCCCTCACCTTGTTAGCCAAGCTGCCATGAAAACAGCTGTTTCTCTAGGGAAGACTACAAGGAAGCCAAGGTGAGGATCTTGGCCAGTATATTTTGCCTGGCCCTGACTAACACGTCTGATCAGTGTATTTTTCTGACCAGACATTAGTCTTCCTCCCTAGTAGTAGTAGTAGTAGTAACTGAAGTAGTAGTAGTAGTAGTAGTAGTAGTAACTGAAGTAGTAGTAGTAGTAGTAGTAACTGAAGTAGTAGTAGTAGTAGTAGTAACTGAAGTAGTAGTAGTAGTAGTAGTAACTGAAGTAGTAGTAGTAGTAGTAACTGAAGTAGTAGTAGTAGTAGTAGTAACTGAAGTAGTAGTAGTAGTAGTAGTAGTAACTGAAGTAGTAGTAGCAGCAGCAGCAGCAGTCGTGGTCGTTGCCGTCGTCGCAGTCGCAGTAGTCGTTGTTGTAGTCGTCGTCGCAGTCGCAGTAGTCGTCGTAGTTGTAGTCGTCGTCGTAGTAGTCGTCGTTGTAGGGGTCGCAGTCGTAGTCGTAGTAGTAGTAACTGAAGTAGTAGTAGTATTAGTAGTAGTAACTGAAGTAGTAGTAGTAGTAGTAGTAGTAGTAACTGAAGTAGTAGTAGTAGTAGTAGTAACTGAAGTAGTAGTAGTAGTAGTAGTAGTAACTGAAGTAGTAGTAGTAGTAGTAGTAGTAGTAGTAGTAGTAACTGAAGTAGTAGAAGTAGGAGCATGTGATAAAATGAATTACTAAAATACATTCAATTTTAAAATTCATGCCAAGCTAAGGATCTTCAACTTAATTGTGAAGTCGGTTCTTCTATATGAAGTGGAAACATGATGGGTGACCAAAGTCAATATTAATTTATTACATGGCTTTATGAACAAATCTCTGAGAAAGATTATGAGTCTGTGGTGGTTTGACATGGTTACAAACCAAAACTTATAGGAGAGAACAGGACGAAGACAGGTGGAACAAGAAATCTTAGGAAGAAGGTGGTGTTGTATCGACCACACAATGTGGAAGGTCAAAGATAGTATAACTAGTCAATCGCCACCATGGAACCCCACAGGGTAAAAGAGGCAAAGGAAGATCAAAGAATACATAAAGAAGGGACCTAGAGGAGGCAGATACAAGAAAAATAGGTGTCAATCTGTAAAAAAGTGAGTAAATTGCACAGGTCTGCTGGGAAAGGTTTAGTTGATGACCTATCACTCCAAGGAGATAAGTGTGAAGAAGAAGAAGCCATTTCTGTCTGGCCAAAAGTTTTAATTACTCTGTTTACTTTGTACACTCGCCACTTGGGGAAGCGGGTTAACAAAACTGAATTACTGTAAAGTCTTGTGCATAATACACACTTACATATAATACACACTCATGTATAATATGCATGATTAATTTAACCCAACATTTTCTGGTAATATGAAAATTTGTGCATAAATACACATCACGATTTTTCCAGATTTTATTTGATGAAACATTTGTTAAAAAACTGAAAGTTTGGGAAACAAACAGAGATAGGTACACATCTAAATTTGAGGTACTTTAGACTCCTTCATCATCACTCTCACTAGAAAGAAGATAATCTAGTGAGAAAACACATGGCACATTCAATTTCTTGCCACTTTCACTATCAAATTGCAACAAACTTTCCAATTTAGGTTACTATTGGTATTGAAAATGACATATATTTTAGTACTGTATATAATACACACCTGAGTTTTAGCGGATTAAAATGAGAACACATTTTGCATATTATATGCACGATTTTATGGTATACATGTTTTAAAATTAATTCGTTAATATGTTAAAGCAGTCATTTCTAGCTTGTTGTAATCTGCTGACATGTTGTCTGAAGTTGCTTGTGCTAAGTTGTTCACACTTAACAAATTTTCTTTGGTAGCAGGTTGCAGTCTCTTTTCTCTCCTGGCAGCAACTTGGGTGTGCAGGTTGTAGTAGCTTTTCCCTCCATCCCATTTGCTGGAGCACGGTTCCAAGGCGACATCCGGTTTACCAAAACCAGCTTTTAGGGAAGTCTGGATCAGTTATTTGCAGTGCAGTTTCAGTAGCAAACGGTTTTTCCATAAAGACATTGCAAACTCCATGCACAACCTTTACTAGGTAGTGTTTACAACATACTAGGAAGGCAGTAGTGGCCCTATTCTGTTTGCCCTGGCAGCAACTTGGGTGTGCAGGTTGTAGTAGCTTTTCTTCTTCTATATTTGTCCTGAAAAGGATGTTTGATAACGTTGTGCTGTTGTTTACAGCAAAGCTGCAATATCTGTGCCCTTTGGTTTTATACATCCTATTTCAACACAAAGTTTTGATACCAGGTTTGCCTTACTTCTTTGATATCTGTTCTCTTAGTTAGACTGCTTCCAGAGTCACCACTTGGAGACAGAATAGGCTCTTGGTCAGTTAAGGGTCACTGACCCTGATGAATACAGCAGATTTGAGTAGTTGGCTGCTGTCAGATCATTCACTGCTGCATCTTCGACACACACACCCCCCCCATTAATTGATTGATAACCAATGAAAGCACATCTGAGAGGGGTTAAAACACTTGCTTCTCACTGCAAGCCTCTGGATTTGATCCCCAATAATGGCAAGCTCAGATCTACCCAGATGTAAATTGGTCTTACTGTTAGGAAAAGCAAGGCAGCATGGAAACAAACTGGTTACTGCACCCTAGAAATCTGAGACCCAATACAATGAAGTTTTGTAAAGTTTTATCTTCATCTGCTTTTAACAATGAAGCGAAACTGCTGTGGTACTGAAAATCATATTTAGATAAAAAAACATATATTGGCATGGCTTGGCCACTCTCTGGCTAATATGACAGGCAGCCTGCATATTGTATACTGGTTGTCTTTGTTTATTGTGATTCATTAGGTTTTCTGGTTTGTTCCTTGTCCCTGATGAAGACCTTGTGGCCGTAATATAGATTTTATAATTTTTCTGTCTGTATGTGGTAAATGAGGCATACCCATATATGTTTTTATAAACTTTCGAGCATCTTGGCTTGGTTCATTCTCAATTTCCCACTACCAAAAACTGAAAGGGTTTATTTAGCAGAATGTAGTCCAGAGAACGGAATGCGTTGTGCCGTAGTTTACAGCTTGACTGCGATATTTGCACCTTTCGGTTCAACCCATCCGAATTCTGCATGAATTTTTTTGTGTACCTGGTTAGCATTCCCTCTCCGATCCCTTCTCCTTAGCCAGTCTGCCCTGCTGCAGCCTGTTATCCAGGATCACCGCGTGGAGGTGTAGCAATGTCTTGGCAGCTCTGATTCGCTGGCCCTGACACTAGCAGTCAGCTATGAGTCACTGACCACTGCAGCTCATGCGCTGCTCAGCATCTTGATACCTTTTGAGCATCTGATTAGCATAGTGATAGACCACTCACTTTTCACATCAATATGCGGGGTGCAACTCCTGTTTCTGGGATGCTAAAGTAACCCAGCTGTAAATGGGTACTTAGCTTATTGTTAGGAAAGTGAAGGCAGCGAGAAATGGAACTGGCACTTCGCCTCATAATCATGCTGTGGCCTCATACAATGTAGTCTCTAACACTTCATCCCTGACAACAGTATCTGCTGTGGAACTACTTTTAACTTAACTTGCAGGGAGGATGACTAAGAACTGGTCAGGCAAAATATACTGATAAGACATGTTAGTCAGGGCCAGGCAAAATATAGTGGCTAAGACCCTCACCTCAGCTTCCTAGTAGCCCTCCCTGGAAACCGGCTGTTTTCATGGCAGCCTGGCTAACGGGGTGAGGGATTGATGTGATCTCCATAGTAGTCAGTGACACGCAACATGAAGCCAAGTATAGCACAACCGCCTGGAGGACCCTGGTCCACCTTCATCATGTTTCACCTTCGCTCGGGATGTGGGGAAAACTACTGCAACCAGCCACTTAATGTCTGTTTCATGGAGCACAAAAGAGTAACCTACTCATTGTGGGCATTCGTAAACAACAACAACAACAACAACCTTAACCTGCTATTAAATTACCTCAACATTGTTCTATAAGTAATAAATTGTTTGTATGTTTATATATGCAAATGATATTTCACATGATCCAGTTTTATATTTATATGTGTACGTAATAGATTATTTTGTGGGATTGTGGTCACTTCATTGATGTCTTCTTTCTTCACTGAATGGTGTTACAGGTCCTGTCAGATGTGTTTAACTCACCTGTCTATATAAAGGATGTTCCAAACTCTGCATGTTTTGGCTGTGCTTTAAGGGCAAAACACAGTAAGTCAGTCAGTTATTTTATCATGAAATAGGTGTATGAAGACAGAAATTACAGTAAGTCAGTCAGTTTCTTTGTCATGAAATAGAAAGATGAATGGAGACAGAAAACACTATTATTGTCTCTTCATGAAGAAGTGAAAACATAGAGATGGAAAACACTGTAAATCTCTGTTTCTTCAATAAGAAATACATATATGAATGAAAACAGAAAATAGTCTGTTTCTTCATTAAGAAATAGAAAGATAGATGGCTACCAAAGATGCTGCACTGCAGGATGTTTCTTCATTAAGAAATAGAAAGCTGGCTGGAGACAGACAAGATAAAAATATGTATGCACAGGTAATTAAGAATTGTATATACTAAAGGCTTGTACTTAAATTTTAGCTTTTCTCACATCACGAGTGTGGAGATGAAGGTGGACCATGGTCCTCCAGGGAGGTTGTGTCATTCTTGGCTTCATCTGCGTCGCGGTCACTACTATGGGGACTCATGTGTGCTGAAGTTAGGTACTCTTGACAACTCTCTTTGGTGGCAGGCTACAGTGGTTCTTCTCACATTCTGAGGCATACTTAAAAAGGTGGACCAGGGTTGTTCCGACTGTAGTGCAATATGAGGCTCCTCAGCAAGCTCACAACTATGGGGGTCACAGTGCCAATCCCGACCTTGTTAGCCAGACTGTCATGAACCAGCCTTTTTTTTATGGAGAACCGCTTGGAAGTGAGGTGGGGGACTTAATCAGTATAGTTCACATGGGCCTGATTATCTTAGTCTGATCAGTATGAAGATACAGGGAATGATAGAACAGCCAACTCAAAGGTCAGTGAACCAGAGTTGACCAAGACCCTATTCTTCCTTCAGTCTGACTGAAAGAATGGGGATCGAAGAGAGAAGGCAAAACCAATCCCCAAAATGTGCCATTCTGAAGCCAGTCATATCACAAAAGGCACATATATCACAACATTGCTATAAACTGTTGACACAATGTAACAAAATGTTCTTTTCAGAACGAATGAAGAAGTAGACTTTACATTTTTGGAATGTTAGACCAACTACTCTGGTACATCTTCTTCATCTTCTTTGTTCGTTCTTAATCTCCCGCTACCAAACCCTAAAAAAGTGCTTTACAAGTAGCACCATGCAGTCCAGAGAATTGAATGCGTTGTGTCTTAGTTTACAGCTTGACTGCAATATTTACACTTTTCAGTCAGACACATTCGACTTTAGTAGGCTCTGGTGCATCTTATATTTTATCTTCTACAGCCCTGCTTGGACCAGATGTACCTTTCTCAGAGGTTGCTCATGGGCTTGACGAACCTGTGTTAGCCGCTACTCCTAGGGAGGTAGACCAGGTGAGCAGTAAATCCTTCATTCATTTTTGGAGGCATATCTGCTAAAAATAACTTAACCCTTTACAGTTTATATTGTCAGACAGTGCTCACTTGCAAAACACCAGTTGCAGTTCAAAATTAATTTAATTCTGCGTCTTTAGATCTATTAATAATTTTAGCTCGTATACCCAGTACTCTTGCCAAAGGTTTGGTGTTAACCCCAGCGGGAGGTAAGATGGGACACCAAACTAGGTTTAGATGAAGTCAGAGCCCCCAGCCAGGTGGGGGAAGTGGAGCACACTCTACCACAGAACAAGTGCTGAAGACAGAGGTACCAGACCAGGAGGTGCACTAGCAACTATGGTACCATGCATCCCTTCCGACCCCTTTATTTTGTATGTCTACACAAAAGTAGTTTATAATATTAATACAAATTGAACATACAGAGTTGCTGCTCTTGATTTAGACAAATTCGAAAAACATTTGGCAAGTCTGTAAAAGGTTAACTTTTTCATGTTTCATCCAGTAAAGGCATATGACTATCATTACAGTTAGTCTTCTTGCAGGAAACTACACCAAATCATTTCAGTGGCAGTTTCTGAATCTCTTTGTTTACATGATGAAACTACCAGTCCCATGTGCAACCTTTTTTAGTTGCATTGTACAACATGGAAATCATGACAGCATCAGTTACAACTTTCTGTTCTGTGGGTGACCAGAAGGACCAAAGTAAGATGCAGTGAACCCGTTCGTTTCATCCCAACAGAGAATCCCAAAATTCAGATATGGAAGGTTGGATAGTTTCTCTACATATTTCTTATTTTCTTTTCTGTTACTGAATGTAAATTTACTGCTGTTAATGTCTGATTAGCATTTTGGTAGTGCACTTGTTTTTCATTACTAAGGTGTGAGGTTCAACTCTTGCTACTGGTATAGTCCAGTCAACCCAGCTGTAAATTAGTACCTGACTTACAGTTAAGGAATGAAAGGCACCAAGAAATCGAACAGACCACACCACATCACACAAGCTGTGGCTTAATATACTGAAGTATCTAACACTTCATTCCCGACCCGCAGTTAATTAAGTCTGTTGTGGAACTCCCTTTACCTTATTAAATGTTTATTGTATCATGCTGAAGGCCATCTAGTCATATAAATTAATGAAAACCTTTTCAGCTTCCCATGGAGTTGAGCTCTTCAGCAAATATGTGCCAAGTCATCAAATGTTCACCTGTCCATATCTGTTGCAGTTTTTGTGGCATATTGTAAAACTTTCATTAGTTGCCCCTTATGACATGCCAGGCATGTTACAGCATTACTATTCTTTGCTCTTCTTTTGGGCTTCAGTAACACGCTAGTCAAATAAAAAAAGTAAATATTCTGTTTACATGCCAGTGTGGCATATTAAGAATATGGTATAAGACCAATATTTTCTTGATCAACGACACACTAGGGGGGATGTGGTCAGCATCACACTGGCCGACTTTACTTCCAAGACTTGTTCTGGTACCCAAACTTTGAAGCAGGATTGAAGAAATATTCTGCATCGATTGGGGTTTGAACTTAGATCCCTCGGCTGGATAGCCAGTGTGTTGATCATATACATTGATTAAATTATTCTTGTGATTTATAGAGCTGTTCCTTGTCCTGTCAGATTTGACTTGAACATAATCAAACAGCTGTAGGATAGTCACATGACTTATAAAAATATGAGATTCATAGATTAAAAAAAATTTTTTTTCTTTCGTTCGCCTTATTTCTCTAATCCCCAAGGCAGTCTGCGTTACACTGTGGTTTTTATTTTGCGCCTGTCGGCCCAGTGCATCCGACTTCAGCACGCATTTTATGAAAGGGTCTGCTTCCTCCTGCATTTTCTAAAGGTTTGCTTCCCCGGGGTAACGGCCAGTGCTGTGATGGGGATCGAACCCAGCACCTTCGGATTGTGAGCCGTGCCACTTAACCACTAGGCTACACCGTCCCCCAGATTCATAGATGATATGCATCCTTCTAGTTTCTTTGGAGCATATGGCTACAACGGTTTCTCTCAACCAATTGATAAGAATTCAGAGGTTTTCTCTATTATCATTTTTCACAAGATTTTTATTGGATTCCCAACTGTTCTCGTTCCCTATGATTTCATATCTAGTGTAAGTCTTATTATGCTGTCTAGTTTCCTTCTGAAGATGTGTCTTATTCATCTCCACTATGTCTCTCCAATTTCCAGATGTATCAGTTACAATCTTTTTTCTGTGCTTGATACTACATCAGACCATGTAACATGGGGTCAGAAATGTGGCAATGAATGGACTGGCAGTCAGCCAGCGGGTCATAGCTGGTTACTTGCATCTTAGTCAGCGAATCATAGCTGACTAAGACCCTATTTTGTCTCCAAGTGGTGGCCCTGGATCCTGGCCAGAGAATAGGGATCTAAGAGAAAAAGCAATCCTAGTCCCAAAAATGGCATGTTGAAACGGTCTATGTTGGCTGAAAGAAACAAATCGCAGTTTCGCTGTAAACTACGACACAACTTCACAACGCCCTTTTCGGGACGAGCATCAATCAATAAGAACACCATCTACGACCATGTATGCAACAGAGATATCTGCTTGTTTTATTTTTGTTTCTGTTTTTATCTCATATTCAATCTATGTTTACTCTTTTGTTAAAGTATCAACAACAAGGTAGACCAAGTCAAAAATAAACTTGGGGAAAAGATAACTAACCTAGAAGAACAGAAAAAAAGATGGGCACAATACTTTGAAGAGCTTTTGAACAGACCAGCACCAGACAACCCACCAGCAGAGGACCTGCCAATTAACTGTGATAATCCAAGTAAAGAAGAGATTAGAAGAGCAATAGAGTTTCTAAGGAACGGAAAAGCAGCAGGATCTGATGGGATACCACCGGAAGCCATAAAAGCAGATGTTGAAACATCTACTAACATGCTCCACAACTGGATAAGCACCATCTGGGAGCAAGAAAGCTTACCAAAAGACTGGAGAGAGGGCTACCTGGTGAAATTGCCTAAGAAGAGAGATTTACAGGAATGCAAAAACCATAGAGGAATAATGTTATTATCAGTGCCAGGAAAGGTGTTAAATAGAATAATACTAGAAAGGTTGAAAAAGGCAGTGGATAACACGATAAGAGATGAGCAGGCGGGTTTCAGACAGAATAGATCATGCATTGACCAGATAGCCACATTGCGGATAATTGTGGAGCAATCATTGGAATGGAATTCGAGTTTGTACATCAATTTTGTTGATTATGAAAAGGTTTTTGACAGTTTGGACAGAGATATACTCTGGAAACTACTGAGGCACTATGGAATTCCTCAAAAGCTCACAAACATAATTAGACAGACGTATGAAAGTATGCAATGTGGAATTATACACGAAGGACAACTCACAGAGCCATTCAAATTTAAATCAGGAGAACAACAAGGTTGCCTACTGTCGCCTTTCTTGTTCACCCTGACAGTGGACTGGATTATGAAAGTAACAACAAATGAGAGAAATAGAATCCAGTGGACCTCGAATAAACAGGTGAAGGACCTGGATTTTGAAGATGATACAGCACCTCTGTCCCACAGCCAAAGCCAAATGAAATGCAAAGGAAACTGGATAGACTGGATTATACCTCTAAACAAGTTGATTTGAAGATCCATGAGGAAAAGACAAAAATAATTAGGGTTAATGCAGCAAACACAGAATCAATCAGGCTGAGAGGAACACCACTGGAAGAGGTATTTACATACCTAGGAAGTATCATCAACAAAGAAGAAGGGATAGACGAGGATATAAAAACATGGATACAAAAAGCAAGAGTTGCATTCGGAATGTTGAAACTCAAGTGGAACTCCAAGGAAATAAAAAGGAAGACAAAAGTAAGGATTTTCAATTCAAATGTGAAGCCAGTCCTGCTGTATGGCGTGGAAACCTGGAGGATGACCATAGGCAATGACAGGAGACTGCAGAGTTTTGTCAACAGATGTCTGAGAAAGATTCTTAGTATAAAATAGTTTGACAAAGTTACAAATGACAGACTGTGGGAGAGAGTGGGACAAGGTAAATTGGAACAGGAAATCTTAGGAAGAAAGTGGAGATGGATAGGTCATACATTAAAAAAGCCCCAGGCCAGTATCACCAGGCAATTCCTGTCATGGAACCCCGAGGGAAGGAGAGGCATAGGCAGACCAAGGAATACATGGAGTCGAGATCTGGAGGCGGAAGTAAGGAAAACAGGAAAAAGCTGGAAGGAAGTGGAAAAGATTGCACAGGACAGAGCTGCTTGGTGAGGGTTGGTTGATGGCCTATGCACCCCTGGGTGACAGAAGGCGAAAGAGAAAGAGAGAATCTTTTGTTATGGCATTTTTTTTCCCTCATTAGTATATTTTTTTTATTGAGATGTAACTAGTTTAATTTCCACTTCTCTTAAACTTCTAATACCTCATACCTGATTTTTTTTAGGCTGCTCGTGATGAGGGCAGCGTATTTGTTATTCTATATTTTCTTGTTGCTCTATTTGGTGTATGTAGGTTCAACACTGTGTTTGGCTTGCCATAACCAGTTTATAGGAAAGCCTGCTTCCAGTCATTTGCAGTGTAGTTTCATGGTAATAGTTTTTTACATGGTGAGGTTGCCAGCCCCATACCCCTCTCTTATGACATGCAAGGAATGAAACAGTGATTCTATTCTGTAGGTCACAGAAACCACTCGGGTGATTTAATTATACAGTCTAACTCACCTGGTCCCGGATGAAGATGTTGTTTGCGAAGAATATTTTGTTCGTCTGCTTTGCGGCAATAACTTTTATAAACGCTATTGAGCAATTTCAGAGCGGAGGCAGAGGCACTGAGGGCGGCAGTAGAAGAAATGGAGACAGGTAAAAGGAATGAAAGCCATATAGTCCTGCTTACAGATGCCCTGGCCGTAGTCACAGCACTAAAAAGCTAGAAAAATACTGAACTTAATGATTTAAGAGCAGTACTATGTCAACTATGCCAGCAGTCCGCACCCAAAAGAGTAGTGGTACAGTGGGTTCCTTCCCACTGCAACATCCAAAGTAACGAGGAGGCAGACAGACTGGCAAAAGAAGGTACAAGACTACCACAACCAGATACTAGTATGACATACGAAAAGTCAAAACGGCTTATTAGAGCTAGATACATGACCAAATGGGAAACAGAACATACTGGCTACACAAAAAACGATGCCTATTACCAGTTGAACAGAAGAGAGCAGGTCGTGGTCTTCAGACTTCGCACTGGCCACAATAGACTGAGGTACCACCTATTCTTCTTCTTCTTCTTCTTCTTCTTCGTACGCAGTCAGACAGTAACCATTATTTTTTCGAAAAAAGCGGCGGTCATCCTGAGGCTGTCGCCACTGCCATAGAGCTTGTCTTGCAGTTCCACTGGTGATGGCCACATCACCACATCAATAAATTGAAGATAGGTGGCACTGACGAATGCTCGTGTAGTACAGGGAAAATGACCGCTGAGCATTTGCTGCAAAACTGCCCGACATACGAGGACCAGAGAGAGCAGATGTGGCCATCACCAGTGGCAACACTAGACAAGCTCTATGGCAGTGTCGACAGCCTCAGGATGACCGCTGCTTTTTTTGAAAAAATAAAGGTCGACGTCTGACAGCGTAAGAAGAAGAAGAAGAAGAAGAAGATATACGCTATTGGAGCTGGAATTTCTGCAGCTGCTGACACCTACTTGCCTTCCAGTAGATTCTCCTGACATACCTAGCCTGAATTGCCAACAGGGGACATCAATATGAATGATAGGAAGGAACAAGTTTGATTGCTGTATGAGTAAAAGCTTAACATATTAGCATGAAATAATTTTGGCCGTTCATGTAGAGACCAGAAACCAGTGGCCACGCCCATGGGGGTAACCCTCATATGCGGTGAGGGGATGGTTTGACAGAAGATCTAGGTTCACTCTGGTACAGCACAACAAAGGACAGCGATGCATACAAAACGTAGGCTTCCTTGCATGCGACATACCGACCAGATTGACACAGAGGATAATGTGACATGTCTGGTGTGACGAAGTGGTTAATGGCACAGCTCACAGCCCAAACTTGCTTATATTTGAATTCATTAATGAGCAAGACCGTGCCCCTTTAGGAAGTAAACTCATTTAAGACATATGTGCTGGAATTGAATGCCCTGGGTCATTAGACACAAAACACAATACAACACACCTTATCTTATGAAACAAGATGAATGAGAAAAAAATAGTAAATACTAAAAAATAAACAAATGAAAACAAATAAAATTACAAAAAATAAACAGCCAACCATTCTAACCTCTGAGTGTGTGTGTGTGTGTGCCCTTCTTATTTCCTGTCAGGTCTACACAAAACTGTGTCAGAGATATAGGCACTTTGAGAAAAAGATTGAAGACAGACAGGACCTGTGAGAAAAAGATTGAAGACAAACAGAACCTGTGAGGGGCTACAGCACAGACACAGAATATATAGTTACTTGCACCAGTACTAGACACATTACTATAAGTATTACGGCTTATACATATTATGTTGAAATTTGGGAACAATATGGGCTTGTTTCAAGTATTATGGCTTAAATACGGTAGGCCTATGTTGAAATTTGGGAACAATATGGGATTGTTTCAAGTATTACGGCTTAAATATGGTATGTTGAAATTTGGGAACAATATGCGCATGTTTAAGTATTACAGCTTATGCATGGTATGTTGAAATATTAATAATATGGGATTGTTTAAAGTATTATGGCTTAAATATGGTATGTTGAAATTTGGGAACAATATGGGATTGTTTCAAGTATTACGGCTTCAATATGGTAGGCCTATGTTGAATTTTGAGAACAATATGGGCTTGTTTTGAGTATTACAGCTTAAATATGGCATGTTGAAATTTGGGAACAATATGGGCTTGTTTTAAATATTACAGCTCATGCATGGTATGTTGAAATTTTGGAACATTATGGGCTTGTTTTAAGTATTACAGCTTATATATATATTTTGTTGATAAATTTGAAAACAATATGGACCTATTTATGAGGAGTTTTACTGTTGGTTTGTTTGTGGTTTTCAGCCAGTATTATCAGTATAACTATTAAGATGTTGATTTTGACTTTCATCATTGCTGGGATGAGTTTTTGCCTCTTTGCTCTTAAATAGGCAATATAGGGAAATATACATGTTTTCATCAGTTGTTTTGTCTCCATATGGGATGTTAAAGAGGGTTGATTCTCTTTCCTGTGCCAGGTAGTGTAATATGTATGTTTTCATCAGTTGTTTTTTCTCTATATGGGATGTTAGTGATTGAGAGAGTTGGTTCTCTTCCCTGTGTCATGTTGTGGAACATCCATGTTTTCCTCAAAACTTGGTGTGTCTCCATGTAGCATATATACGATGAGAGGGTTGGCAGCAGTAATTGCTTCTGTAGTTCTGACAATGAAGGGCAATCCAGAAAGTGATGTTTTACAATTTTTTCCACTTGATTGTTGCAGTATTTTCAGCATTTGCTCAGGTCTACATGTCTTCATAACCTGATAACTCTGCTCTTGTCTCTTCTGTTTGTTGTTTTTGTTCTTTATTGCCCATAATTAGTAAGTTTACTCTTTTGTGTTAGGGGATGTAGTAGCTTTTCTCATATCCCGAGCATGCTGATGAAGGTGAACCGCAGTGCTCCAGGTGGTTGTGCTATGGTTGGCTTCATCTGCATGGTGCTCACTACTACGGGGATGATATCGATCTACATCTCATCAGCCAGGCTGGCTTGAAAACAGCCTGTTTCCAGGGAGCGCTATGTAGAAGAGAGATTTTGGTCTTGGTCAGTGTATTGTGTCTGACCCTGGCACGATGTACTGGCCAGTATGTTGTGACTAATTGGACTAGCATCTCAGTTCCCTGTCTCTTTTGTTAAAATGTAAGCTCTCATCTCTAGGATTGTTATGTGGTATATCTTCATACACTCATGCCATTAGCCCACCGAACCTGTTTTTCAAAAATCGCAGCTAACTTCTGCCCTGCAGATGTACCCTGCAGATGTACCTAGGCTGCTCATATTTTTGCCAGTTATGAATGGGTTGTGAAGTTAGTCTGGCAATAATGTACAGACATAACTGGGGTAACTACAACATTTATCGTTAAACCAATTTGTCCTAATACACAAATTTCCTGTTGTCTTGGCAATCTCAGTAAATACAACTATTTATGTTGCCTTGACAACCTCATACACATGTTCTTTTTGCCTTGACAACCTCATACAACTGTAACTGTTGCCTTGATAACCTAAAACAGTTATTTATTTTGCCTTAACAACCTCATACACACATTAATGTTGCCTTTATACCTGTTACTGTTAACATGTATACACCATTTACATAATGTGAGTCAGGACATTGTCTCTCGCTCATATCTGCTACTCTACAAATATGAAAATATATAACCAGATGTCATCTAAGATGCCATGAGTTTGTTATTTTTTGTCTGTGTGTGTGCCGAATGATTGGATTGTCACATAGATGCTGTGCTTTTTTCTTGTTATCATTCTTCTTGATTTTTCTTATTTCTCATTGTCATCTTCTTTTTGTCCTTATATTTCTTCTTCTTATTTCTTATATTCTTTTTCTTCTCTTTCTTTTTCATCTTCTTTTTCTTCTTCATATTTGTCACTTCTCTCTTTTTCATTATTTTCTTCTTCTTTCTAACTTTCTTTAATTTCTTCTTATTCTTCTCTTGTTAATCTCCTTTTTCTTTTTATTTCTTTTATTCTTTTTCTTGTTCTTCTTTTTCATCTTCTTTTTCTTCTTCATTGTTCTGGCACCTGTTGCTAGTGTGTCTGGATTTTCTACTCATTCAGGTCTAAAACCAGAAAGGGACTATCACATCAGTGTGGGACATAAGTTAGCGACTATGTTTTGCTCCCAGATGCTGTAGCCAAGATAGGGTTCACTGTGTTCATTCCGCACCACCAATTCTCTGCTGGTTATACCAAACTTTTCTGAGGATCTAGGTGTATAACTCTTTGTTCAAGGCAAAGAGATTGTTATGTTCGGAGCCACTGTGCCTTACAATGGGTTTCAAATAGAAGAATGCAGTGCAATTTGCCTCCTCGTCTCTAGTGCTGTGCAGTACCATTCTGGTTCATTTCCAACCACAGAGGGTGCATGCATCATGTCCAAAAGGAAATACATTTGTACAGATGGGTTACTGGAAAGGTTTTTAAGAATAATAACCTGACTATATAGTGCATCATCTACTGAGTTATACTGTAGCATGGTCCCAAAGTGTTCCAGAGTGAATGTATTAGGAGACCCAAAGTATTCTAAAGTGAATGAGTTATGAGTTGTTTTTTTTACTGCTCTTCGAATCATATTATTTTTGAGGATGTGTGTTTTTCTAGGTCTTTCAAATCTTTTAGGAAAGTACCGTGCTTCGGTCGGGTGTGTGCATGGGCAAGTGTTGGTTAGTCTTCTACCCTAGAGAGGTTTGGACAATTAAGATGTGTTTGCTTGAACCATCAGTTCTAGGTGCTATGTCTGTATAATACACATCAACATAGTGGTCATGTGTTTTATATGAGATTGATTGATTGGCAGTTGACTCCAGGTGAAGCATAGGAACCCCACTATATACACCCTCTTTACATGATGACTGACTGTATCAATTTCCAGGATAAAGTTACACGACCCACACACAACCCTCTTAGTCTCCTTTTACATCATGCTTGGAAGCGTACAACCTTTACAACCCTGGCACCTTAAATATGACATGAAAATTTGTTTGTTTGTGTGTAAAGTGTTTGCCTCTGTGTATTCTAATGGGTGAGGCACAGCTCTTTCCACCCTGGCCACAGCCTTTTAGGTGATATCAGGACGTATTAACCAATGCTTGGATGCATGCGTGTGTCTGTATGTACCTATGCTAGGGGGCTCTCAGAGGTCAACCCAATCAAAGTGCAACAATTGCCTCACCCTGATTGCGCATGTGAAAGTTGTGTAAGAGTGTGATTTTTGGACAGAATCAAATGAAACAGAATGTGATTGTTAGACAGAGTAAGATGAAACAGAGTGTGATTGTTGGACAGAGTCAAATGAAACAGAATATGATTGTTAGACAGAGTAAGATGAAACAGAGTGTGATTGTTGGACAGAGTCAAATGAAACAGAATATGATTGTTAGACAGAGTAAGATGAAACAGAGTGTGATTGTTGGACAGAGTCAAATGAAACAGAGTGATTGTTGGACAGAGTAAGATGAAATAGAGTGTGATTATTGGACAGAATCAAATGAAACAGAATGTGATTGTTAGACAGAGTAAGATGAAACAGAGTGTGATTGTTGGACAGAGTCAAATGACTCAGAGTGTGATTGTTAAACAGAGTAAGATGAAACAGAGTGTGATTGTTGGACAGAGTCAAATGAAACAGAGTGATTGTTGAACAGTCACATGAAACAGAGTGTGATTGTTGGACAGAGTCAAATGAAACAGAATGTGATTGTTGGACAGAGTCAAATGAAACAGAATGTGATTGTTGGACAGAGTCAAATGAAACAGTGTGTGATTGTTGGACAGAGTCAAATGAAACAGAATGTGATTTTTGGACAGAGTCAAATGAAACAGAGTGTGGTTGTTGGACAGGGTCAAATGAAACAGAATGTGGTTGTTGGACAGAGTCAAATGAAACAGAGTGTGATTGTTGGAGACAGTCAGATGAAACAGAGTGTGATTGTTGGAGACAGTCAGATGAAACAGAGTGTGATTGTTGGAGACAGTCAGATGAAACAGAGTGTGATTGTTGGAGACAGTCAGATGAAACAGAGTGTGATTGTTGGAGACAGTCAGATGAAACAGAGTGTGATTGTTGGAGACAGTCAGATGAAACAGAGTGTGATTGTTGGAGACAGTCAGATGAAACAGAGTGTGATTGTTGGAGACAGTCAGATGAAACAGAGTGTGATTGTTGGAGACAGTCAGATGAAACAGAGTGTGATTGTTGGAGACAGTCAGATGAAACAGAGTGTGATTGTTGGAGACAGTCAGATGAAACAGAGTGTGATTGTTGGAGACAGTCAGATGAAACAGAGTGTGAGGTCAGAAGAGTTGAAGTATGATCGTGTTGTCCTCCAATGCCATGAAAAGAAAAATAAAGATCCTGTTTATACGCTATGTTGCAAATTGGGAATATGGTGTTAGGCACGTATTTTATGTGCGCACCAGAATTGATATGTTCAATATCACGTCTGCCACCTTTACTTCCTAAACTTGTTATTGTACAACATTTTTGAGGATGGGTCGTACTTGGAACAGTTTGCGATTGAAAAAACAAAACTATCCCACATCAATTGGGGATTGAACCTAGATTAGCCGACATCATTATCTGTAAATATAGTATGTTAGCGTTACTTGTTGCCTCCTCTTTGAATTGCTGGGATATAATAATGGCCCTACTAAAAAGTTAAAAACGGTCAAAACAGTATTTATCTACCGGAAATATTTATAGAGTTGAGAAATAAAGACTGCTTGACCACGCCATCGTCATGCACTGAAATGGTTAGATTTTTATTTGACCTCTGATATAAACAAAATTGCATACCATACTGAGGTAACCCATGGGGAATCTTTTTGTTGTTGTTTAGATCCATAGAAGGAGGAGCTATTCCCACTTACATTATTATCAAAAATTGAGTATTGTTTCATAATATCTAGTATTAAGCCTTCTTGGGGGCAATCCATAGAACACATCCACACAGGAGAAGAGAGAGAAGGGTATGTCAAATGTGGATATGGGATCAAAATGCTGAGCAGTACATGAGCTGCAGTAGTTAGCGACCAAAAGCTGACTGCTAGCACCGGGGCCAGCGAACCAGAGCTGCCAAAACCCTTCTATACCTCCACGCGGTGATCCTTGTTAACGGCTGCAGCAGAGCAGACTGGCTAAGGCTAAACCGGTACCCAAAAATGCCTGCTGAAGTTCAATGTGTCAAACTGTAAACTACGACACAACACATTCCATGCTCTGGACAACATCATGTTACTTGCGTAGTTGTTTTCAGAGTTTGGTAATTGAGTTTGAGAACAAACAACAAAGAAGAAGTAGTAATGTGGATATTTAAGTTTAGTATATTGAAGTTGAAAGTGGACATCCACATGGCAATTCTCAGACACATATAAATCTATAAGGAGTAGTTACTGACTTACTAAGTCGCTCCTCTTCTACCGTGAGGTGTAGAGGTTCTATAAGGAATAAAATACTCTTAACTTTGAAAGCATCTTACTGTCCAGCTGAACCAAAATAAACCTTCACATTTTGTCTCTCCTGCTAGTCCTTCCAATCTTTCTACACTAAAAATCTCGAATGCGAATATGTTTAAACTTCTATGCCCCTGTTTGCTGGAACAAACAGTTGGTAATAGTATATTAATTCTCTGCGGAAAACCAGCAAAACGGTTGTAGTTTAATTTGTTGGTAAAACTATTATTACAGTGTTTATTCCCATTGGTGAGAATTAAACTAAGTTAAGGGGAGGAAGACTAATGTCTAGTCAGGCAAAATATACTGATCAGACATGTTAGTCAGGGTCAGGCAAAATATACTGATCAGACATATTAGTCAGGGTCAGGCAAAATATACTGGCCAAGACCCTTACCTTGACTTTCTCGTAGCAATCCCTGAAAACGGGATGTTTTCATGGCAGCCTGGCTAACGAGGTGAGGGATCAACGTGATCTTCGTAGTAGTGAGCGACACGCAGATAAAGCTAAGCATACCACAACCGCCTGGAGGACCCCAGTCCACCTTCATCAGCACGCTCGGGATGTGAGGAAAGCTACTGTAACCCGCCACTTAACGCCCTGTTCAGGGCGCACAAAAGAGTAAACCTCTTTGTGGGCATTCGAAACAACAAAAAACAAAAAACAACAACAAACAACAAACTAAGTTAAGTCTTGTCTTATCCACTTGTGCATTGAGGCGGTGTGAAGAACCGTAGTCGTCATCCCATGACAATTTAGAATATCCCCAACATCTCCTTTCTATCTAGTTCACGGTTGCGAAAACTCGATCGCCGGTCGCTATAGGCGGACATGGGTGGTTGGTCAGGTTGCATTCTCATTAGGTGGTCGAACCACTTGACTCTCTAAGTTAAGTATAATTGTTATATTGGTAGACTACCTCAAACTTTATTTTGCAGAGAAAGGGAAGAGAAAGGGCTTCTAACTCTGCTATTTGTTTAGAGAACCGGCTGGTCGAGCAATTTGGATGTCGGTCTTCTGATCACGAGGTGATCTGTTCAAAACATCGATAAGGAATATACTTTTTTTTCCATCGGAGATAAAGATAAAAAGAATGGCCTGTACAGTACGTGGTGACTTTAAGGGCAAGGAGCCTTTATTTCTCACTCTATACATCCTATTGGTGGACTTCAGCAAAGATAATAAACATTATAGTGACAGTAAAGACGAACTGTAGGAAGCCCAAGTTTTCCTGTTCTGTTCGTAAAAGATCGACGTCATTGCACTCGGGGCAGACCAATAGGTACTCAGTCCTTCTCAGTAAATGGCAAGGAGTGTATATACTGATGGTTCGTATAGCTTGCTGATTGTACACACTCCTGCTCCACACTCTTGAGCGCCTCTCTCTGCTGGACACTAGTCTGATTTTTAACAAAGTTTTGCAAATGTGCATCATTGGTTCATCGGTGGTAGTATCTTCATCCAAGAGGCAGTCACTGCTCAGCTGCAAAATGTCCCCTCTATCTATTGCCAAAGTCGCCACTACGGGCAGGATATCATATCTTTCCTTCCCGCAAACCCCAGCGTGACCAAGACATTAGATCCACGAAAGATCATGTGAAGGCTCGAGGACTTTATACCCGTTATCTACTCATGTCATAGTCAGCCATTCTGAAGCTTCCGGTGCAAGGATTGAGAATCAGAGACGATTACTCATTAACGAATCTCAGAAAGCCACTTCAAAGCATAAGTCACTGCCTGGATCTCCATTCACATACCGGAGGCTGTTGTCGTGAATGCACCGTTCCGATCAGCAACGATCCTGCCTCTCATTCTAGCAGAAAAACCCCAGCCGGCTGACTATCTTACCACGCAGCACATATCAATAGGTATTCAGGACAGCATTAACATCCTGGGCATTTTGACTTATAAGTTATTTAACCTCGAGGTCCCCTTCACAAATGCACCGGTCTCTGCATCCCCGACTAAGGGCGATAATAACTCGGTGGTAATCTGATATTTTATCTTCAGTGTGAATTTATTCTTTCTCTTCATTTATTGTCTCCACTGAGTTGACCTGAACAATGGTTTTCTCTGAATCTCTTTCTTGATTCTGTTGCCCTTGATATCTGGAGTGTTCATGTGCAGTGGGTGCCTTTTGTATGCTGCTACTCGCATGTAGGCTTTGGCTTGAGCTAGTGCGTATCCATCTAGACTTTACAGACCGAAGTACAAGCACGCATCTCATCTTCACAATAGAGATATCCCCGGTGCACACAAGGACATGTCGCATTACATCATTCTGGATGCGTTCCAACCTTTCCCACTATGACCTTGACATCGCAAAGATACCCAGTTCATAATCGATAATAGACAGGACCAAATAATTGAATTGGATGAATATTAGCTGTTGCTCCAGATTGGCTATTCT
Source organism: Ariolimax columbianus (assembly GCA_036924085.1). Taxonomy (NCBI): domain Eukaryota; kingdom Metazoa; phylum Mollusca; class Gastropoda; order Stylommatophora; family Arionidae; genus Ariolimax; species Ariolimax columbianus. The sequence continues at coordinate 116,302,912 of JAVGWX010000002.1, forward strand.
GGCTACTGTCCTTGTTTTCTTGTCGACTGACTATCCCACCACAGTTTGGCTCACTAACTCATGACTTTAAGTAAGGCACACACGATTACTTCTACGAGATTAGATTTATCTTGCTCGCAGAAGTGATACATATTATCTTGCATATCGGGCATCTTTGCGAACACGTGATGTTATCAACATTTATCACTTGACCTTGGAGTGCACAGCTACACAACTACTATAATGTTGCACTAAAAAGTACACGATAATCTGAAGTTCTGCACACTTCACCTATTATTTCAGGTTTGTCTCGTAAAGAGGAGGTACATCTTTTCAACCAGGTACTCTGGTTATATCTGGTTAAGATCGCCATGTTAATCGTGTAACAGCCTGCAACAGTTTAGCCACGATACGAGTTGGTTATTTGTTCATTACAGTGTGCCTGTGAGAATAATAACACAGACAACCAAACAAGAAAGAACACGGTTTAAATAAAATATAATTACTTAGCCGTTCTCCACTACCACCCTGGACTCCGATATTTGCCCAGAGAGAGAGCGCTAATCTCATCTATCCTGTGACTTCTTCTTGACATCATTCCATCATCATTATTTATCCGCCGGGTTCCTCTTGGCGCATAGGGCCACAACATAGGCTCTCCATCTGATCCTTTTCTGTGCCGTCTGCTTGAGATCCGTCCATGAGACTGATTTCCGTCCACGAGACGCCGATTGAACTGATTTCCGTATCGACGGTTCGACGACAGGTGCTCCTTGGCCTTTCCACTTGTCTCTTTCACTGTGGGATCCAATCGAGCGCATATGTTGGTTAAACTGTCCGACTTCTTTCTGAGAATGTATCCTATCCATCCCCACTTTCTTTCCCCTATTTCCTGCTGTATTGGTTGTTGCCGTGTTCTTTCCCACAGATCTGTATTCGCCATTACGCCTGGTAATTTATCATGAAGTATGCGGCAGGACACGTGTTAACGAAAATATGCGGCAGGACTCGTGTTAACGAAAGTCCGCAGTTTGGATGTGATACCATTAGTCATATGCTATGTCTCAGAGTCACATAGTAGAACAGACTTTATACTCGTTAAACAGTCTAATCTTATTCTTCACGGAGAATGCTGCAAAGTTCCATTTGAGCGAAGAGAGTTGAAAGCAAATTTGGCCTTAATCTTGGCTTTTAGGGTCTTGGTTTGTTTCTGCAACTGATTTACATATCTTAGGTAGCTATCCATCTTAATGAAGAAACAGACTGATTTACAGTGTTAGCTAGCCATCTATCTTTTTATTTATTAAAGAAGAGACAGAGACGGGTTTATATAGTTTTCTGTCTCTGTGTTTTCACGTCTGTATGAAGTAACAGTCGCAGTATTTTTTTGTAAAAGTTTCTCAATGCATTTGTATGGTTTGAGTTTAGATTTTTTCCGTATTCTTTCCATGATTGCACTTTCGCTTCTTGAATTACCCGCTTTGTGTCTTTTCTTGCCAATTTAAATTTCACGAAGTCTGTCGTTGTTTTGCTCTAACCCATATTTTGTATTTGTTCTTTTTTTCTTTAATTGCTTATTTTACTTCATCATTCCCCCATTCTGTAATTTTTGATTTAGTGCTTCTTGTCTTTATAGTTCCGCATGTTGCTCTTGCTGCTTGCTTCAGTGTTAATACTTTTGAACATCGCCAGTTCTTCTTCAACTGTGTTTCTTTTGTGAGTTTTGCAAAAACTGCTGTTGCTTTCTTCATGTAGTCCTCTTGTGTGTTGATATCCTTTAATCTTTTAAACTTGATTGATTCTCTTACTGTTTGTTGACTTTGTTTTGTCTTCGCTTTCCATTTTGTTCTTATAGTCATCATTACAGCTTGATGGTCAGTATCAACACACATGTACGGAATAGCTCTTAGATCGATCACTTGTCTGTCTCTATTTTTCTTGGCTATCTGGATTTTCTGGTTTTAATCATTTCACCTGTACCATGTCTTAACCTGTTAGCTTTTGTGAGGGAAAAATGTGCTTGTGATGAATAAATCGTGTTGCCTGCACATTTCTAGGAGTCCGCGTTTGTTCTCGTTTCTCTCTCTTTGTATAACTCCGTATTTTCCAAGATTTTCAACTCCTGTTCTGTTATATCCTGGGCTTGCGTTAAAGTCTCCAATTGTAATATAATGTTCTTCAATTTTAAAATATCTTCCAAAAGTGCTGATAACTTTATACCTCTACAAATTGTGCACTGCTGCAAATTCCCTTTTTTAGATAACTTGACCTTATAGCTTTCTTTCTGGTCCGCTGGCCTTTCTTCTCTATCCCAAACCTTACCAGGTAATTTGTATAATATATCTGTCGAAGTGTGGATGTCTTCTTTGATTGCTTCTGCTGAGAATCAGGACCAGTAGATATATTCTATATGTACTCGTTCGTGTTGCTAAGTAAATTTCCTAACTTATGTTTGAAAAATCTATTTACTTGCCAATATTTTCTCGTGAGTGTCATCATAGATCGTTCTTCTTCTTTGCGTTCGGCTTCGTATGCTCGTTCTATGCCCCCAGATGGGCTGCCCCCATGAAGTGACACGTCAGTAGCAGGTCGTCAATGGTCCCCCACAGTTGATCTTGTATGTTTCTTTCCCCGGGCCAGGTCTTCTCACGGGAGCCTTGGTGCAGGATATTTGCAGGATGTGTTCTTGAGTCTGGGGTCCTCTCTGATATGTGCATTGCGCAGTCTGTGCTGCTTTCATTTTATGCATGTGTGCATTTAGTCCGCAATGACCTGTTCTGAGGCAGACAATTTTTGTATATTGTTTCCTATCCAGTCTATTGATTGGATCATGTGGGTATTTGCTGTTTGTTCTCTCTATCCACTGTTGTTTATATTTTTGTTGTTGATGTGTGCCTTGACTTCTGGCAGTGGCACTGGGTGGGTGAATAATTGTCTTTGTCTTCCCTCCCTAGCCAGTTTATCCACTCATTCATTTCCAGGTATGCCTCAGTGAGCTGGAATCCATTGGAGGGTGATTTTATTGTTGTCTGAGAGTTTATTTAGCTGGCATATCAGTTCCCTCTCCATTGTATCTTGTAGTTCTCTTTGTGTGGCCTGCAAAATGTCCATGCAGTCACATAAAAACACTTTTCTGTTATCCTTTAACCCTTTTTCATTCAAAAGTTTGACTGTTTCAATTATTACCTATTGCTCTGTTCTAAGATTTGTCGAGGGCTCATGTAGAAGTATGACGAGTCCCGCACCTCCTTTCCTCAAAGCATCCTCTGATGATCCATCTGTGTAGACGTGCGTCCACACGGGTTGAGGATAGGCGTCTCCAATATGCTTTAGGGTTTATTCCGTCAATATTCCTGCCTGATTCTTCCCCCTTTCTATCGATACCTGGTATTTTCGCTTCCACCGTGAAGTTGGGCTGTTGGTCTGTATTTTCATATACCTGTATCAATTCTCATGTCGTTCGACATTTTGATATGATGTCACTGTTCCTTGCTGTAAGGGCTTTTGATAGATGATTGAAGCTTGTTCTTTTTATGCGGTTTTTTGTTAATTCATTGGCTTTTCCCTGCATTGGATGTTTATTCATCCGCTTGTATTTTTCTGTCAGGTTTTATATTTTTCCTTCTCTGCGCTCACCGAGGCTCTGGAGGCCTGCTATTGCTTCGAGTTCTCTGATTGGGGTGCTTCTCAGACCTCCTGTAATAATTCTGAGTCCGGTATTCTGTGCCTTGTCTAGTTTCTGTAGGTTGGTCTTTGCCGCTATTGCATAGGCACCCATGCCGTATTTCAGTGTTGGCCGTACGTATCCAGTGTAGACCTGTCTGATTGTGTTTGCATCTGCGCCCTAATTTGTCCATTCCAGTTTTTACATCAGCCTTAGTCTGAGTGTGGCCTTCTTTTGAGAATCATCTATGTGTGGGCCCCATGTTAATCTTTTGTCATATTTCATTCCTAGGTATGTAGGATTGTTTTCTCTAGGAAGTGGGCTATTTTCTAAATATCGGTCGACCTGCTCTGTCTTTGTAGAGAGCGAGAAGAGTGTTGAGAGGGTCTAGCTTTTGTTTATTGTGACACCCCACGAGTCTGCCCATTTCTTTACTGCATTGATTGCTTCCTGCATTTTTGCTTTTGCGGTTCCAATGTTTTCAGTCTGGGTCCATATGGCCAGGTCGTTCGCATGGAGTGCCTTGTGGATGCGTGGTCTGAACTGGTTTGGCAGATCATTAATGAAGAAGATAAACAAGGTAGGGAATAGTGATCCTTCCTGGGGAACCCCCTCATGCAGTTTGCCCATTTTACTCTTGTGTTCTTCCAGTCTGACTTTCGCACATCGTGAGTGGAGGTAGTCTATGATCCAGTCAAGCATTTTGCCCCTTATTCCGCAGCCCGCAAATCTTAGCATTAGTCTTTTCTTCCAGACTTTATCAAAAGTTTTTGTCAGGTCAAAGAAGGTGACCAATAGTTTGCATTTCCTCTGAAAGGCATCTTCGATTTCCTGGGTCAAATAAGTGGTCTGGTCGTCGGTACTCCTGTATTTTCTATAGCCAGACTGGCACTTGTCTAGGATTTTGTTTTTCTCAAGGAAAGTTAAGCATCCTATTGTTCACCAGCCTTTCCATTGTCTTTCCCAGACATCTAAGGAGGCTGATTGGGCGGTAGCTTGTTTTGTTTTCTTTTAGTTTTCCCTTCTTGAGTATTGCAATTATTTCTGCCTCTTTCCTTTCTTTTGTGAACAATCCCTGAGAACAAGCTTGATTTATCAGGTCCAGTAATCGCTTTCTGCCTATTGGTCCCAAGTGTGATTATTTCATTTGTTATCGCGTCGGGTCCAGGTGCTTTTTTCATCTTAAGTTTTCCTATTGCCCAATTCAATTCTTGGATGCTGAAAGACTTGTTTATTTCATCCTCATTGTTTTCTTTCCTTTTCATTCTTTTTTTTAGTTCACTTTCCACCTATCTAACTCTTATTTTGGACATGTTTATTTTGGCGTCTTCTGCAAAACTCGCGGCAAAGAGATTGGCTGATTGTTTTCCTGTTTATGTCTTGCCACTCTCTTGAAGTACCATTTTTGCATGGCTGATGGTGTTCTCCTCATTTAGGCTCCTCACCAGACTCCAAAGTTTTGTGGTGTCTTTCTCCAGGTTGAGGGATGCGGTTTTTTCCTGCCAACCTTTTCTGACACAGTGAGTTTTTGCTTTCTGTATATAGTTTGTTGTGTTCTGTGATGTTGAAGTCTGATGGATCTTGCTCAATGGCAGTTCTTGCTTTGGTGGCCCTGTCATGCAGCTCTTGTAGATCCCTGGTTCAGAAAGGTTTATAATTCTGTTTTCTGCTCGTGGTATTGATTTTTCTGCTGTCTCTATGATCATGTTTGTAAGTGTTGTGTTTTGTCTTACATTTATTGATGTGAAGGGTGTTGTTATTTTGTCTTCAGTTAAGTGCTTGTAGAGGTTCCAGTCTGCTCTTTTATAATTCCAGCTGGCTCTTCTTTCTGTTTATGGGTAGTTCTAAATCTGCTATTGTGATCATGACTGGTTATCTCTTCCTCCACGGTGCCTCTTTACCTCTTTTTTTGCGCGCCTCTGAATGTTCTCAGTTGCCATTGCCAGGTCAGGCGTGCTCTGTGTTCTCCAGCATCTTGAGTAAAAGGTTGGCTCTGTGTCTGATTCGTTTATTAGAATGAGAAGATTTTCTACCATCCAATTGTTCCACCTCCTCTCCTCTTGTATCCATGGTGTTGAAGCCCCAACTTGGAGAGTGGTTGTTGAAGTCCCCGAGAACTATATAATTCTTATCGGATAGTGGAATGTCAAAAAGTTCCAGGTTTTTGCTATTGGGACAGTCGTAGTTGGTAATTTGTAGCGGTTCTGGGAGGATAAGTATTTTGACTGTCAGATGTTCAGGCCCATTGATGCTTCTGGAGGTTTCTATGGCAACTATGACGTTTTTTACTAATGTGATGATACCTTATTTATGACCATTTCTGTCCAACCTGTGGGTTTTATATCCCCTAATGAGGGGACGGCGTTGCCTAGTGGTTAAGTGGCACGGCTCACAACCCGAAGGTGCTGGGTTCGATCCCCATCACAGCACCGGCCGTTACCCCGGGAAGCAAACCCTTAGAAAATGTAGGAGGAAGCAAACCCTTACATAAAATGCATGCTGAAGTCGGATGCACTGGGTCGACAGGCGCAAAATAAAAACCACAGTGCAACGCACACCGCCTTGGAGAATGGAGAAATAAGGCGATGGCCAACAAAAAAAACATTAAAAAAATTAAATAAAAATATCCCCTAATGCCAAAGCGTCTATCTGCATTTAGATGTGTTTTTTGTACGCACATGCCATCTATCTTGTGATGATACAGGAAGTTGTGCAGTTCGAGCTTCTTCCTCATCACCCCGTCTGCGTTCCATTGTGCAATTTTTAGAGTGTTGTGTAGCCCAGTAGTTTTACTCTCCTTAATCCTGGTACACCGACACGCAGAGCTGTCATCAGTAGCTTGGGGTGGATGTCTTCGAGGCCAGGGATGCGACGCTACTCTCAGCCTGGTGGCAGTCTACGGGGGCAGCCCCATATCTTGTGATATATCTGAGCATACTCATTAACCGTATATGCGTACATTTCCATTTCTGGGTAACCACGCCGTTCTGGTCGGCATGTTCCGTCTTCGGTGGGGAAAGTTTTGGAGTCTTCCTATCCATGTCCTGGATTATCCAAACACTATCTCCCGGGGTTCAGTTGCTTTTCTTTTAACCAGGGTAGCTCCCTTAGTGTAACCTTAGTGGGGATCGGGTCATGTCCTAGCGCCGGTGGGCCCAGCATCTGTCGCACCTGACAGAGGGGTCACACTCCCCCGATGGTTTTTGTTTGGGTTACCCCACCCATAGCCTGCTATTTTATCCCTTCAGGCATCGGGAGTCCTGTTTGTCAGCGCCGGATACTCGCTGTTCGCCATTACCGTGTTAGTTTAAACGGGGAGCACCGGACCCAGCTAGTGGATCGCTCGAGAAGATACGGTTGGCTTGATTGGCAGAGGCTGTACGTCAGCATAGATATTTCTCATTTTTTAGTGAGACCTGTCCCAATCCTAAATCTCCATAGATCGTTCATATTTCCTTTTGTGCAGCTTCTTCCGTTTATTTTGCCAACTCGTCAATTTAATGACTCTTGTATCTTATCATACACACGTAAACCTCTTTAGTAACTGCAGTATATAGATATTGCGTCTTGGCTATGGCACATTTGATAATGCTGTGGTTTATGTTTCACCTTTATATATATATATATATATATATATATATATATATATATATATATATATATATATATATATATATATATATATATATATATATACACACACACACATACACTCCCTCACTCACTCACTCACTCCCTCGCTCACTCACTCACTCGCTCGCTCACTCACTCGCTCGCTCACTCACTCGCTCGCTCACACACTCACTCACTCACTCACTCGATCGCTCACTCACTCGCTCACTCACTCGCTCACTCACTCACTCACTCACTCATTCACACGCACATGTACTCACTCACTCTCTGATTCATTCACACACACTACTCACTCACCCACTCAGTCAGCCACACACACATACATACCTATATATATATATATATATATATATATATATATATATATATGTATATACATACATACATACATACATACATAAACACACATACACACACACACCCATCTTAAAACAATGTCTCTAATGACGTGGGAAGTCATCTCAGTACAATCAATACATCACACCAGAAAATGTCCGTAACTGGTACAGATGTCTCTTCTCTAGTGGTTGGACAAACCCCATTCATTAACATGGGGGAGTCAATATGTATTCAATATTATCAGGTTATACACTCTGATAAAATACATATGCAAGATTAATAATCTGTGTTATTCAAATTACAATGTACTTAGAGCTGATCATAATCTACAGAAACTGATTAATAGAAAAAATGCAGTAAACATAGCAAGCGAAAACATAGGACCAAGTCTAAACATCTCGATAACAGATAGTGTTGATAGAACAAAAGACAAAGCACTGATTAGTGTTTGGTTAAGGCAAAGAGGAAGAAATTAAAACGGACAACACAGTTAAGATATTGAGAGACTATCATAACAAACTACTCAAGTGGATCTGGGAGGCTCGTTCTGGGAAGGGAAGAATAGAACAAGTGCGCTTTCATGCATGTAGGTAAATGATGAGAGTTGCCGGTGAGACTAGCAACCTCATCGTATAAAATACATTTCTACAGAAACCCCCATTGTTGTTGTTGTTGTTTCTAAAGCCCACAATGAGTAGGTTTAATTTTTTATGCGCATTGAAAAGGACGTTAAGTGGCAGGTTGCAGTAGCTTTCCTCACATCCCGAGCGTGATGATGAAGGTGGACCAGGGTCCTCCAGGTGGTTGTGCTATGTGTGACAGAGTTACAAGGGTCCAACGAGCGAATGCCAGGGAAGTCCTGAAAATACCGTTCGTGGTACCCACACATAACTCGAGACCCCTATCCAAAAGGTTGAGTTAATTGAACGGGGTATTGTCCTTAATTCTCAAACAATACAGTTTAAGACTGTCCAGCCAAAATAGTTACCTTCCCACTATTTCTACTGGGAATTCCACAACCTTCTAGAACACATAGTTGGTTGAAAAACAATGTAGCCTTTCTTTGGCGACACATCAGTTCAAATAAAGTTTGAGGGAATTGAACTCAAGAAAAATAGAAGCCATTGACCAAAAGGGCAGCTTAGCATATAAGCTGGGGGATGAGTGTGCTAGGGGAAAGTGGATCAGAAAGAGAAAAGAAGAGAAGACTACCGTGCAGTTAGTAGGTAGGAGATAGAATAGAACACGTAGTTAACATAGGCTACTTAACATAACCAGTGAGTGGCAAGAATAGAGCGATATAATTTGAAGCCACTGAAGCAGACCAACCCTTAAAGGCAACGAGAGACCACGCACGTGTAAGAATCTGTCTCTGTGTGATGTTCTGTTTAAGTCGTTGCTAACACCTGTCACTCGTGACTCAACTACCAAGTCCCTTAGTGGCGTTCGTTTGCATTCTCGTCAGAGGGAGACGTGTTGCTTCAAACACGAAGCTGTCGTCATGGACAACACGTCGTGACACATGTGTTACCTTGGTCTGACAACCATAGTAGCACAACCACTGTCCTCTGTCATAGGCACGAGCACAGCCGCAGTCGCCGGGTTCCTGACGTTGAGACGAGACAAGAGGCTCAGAAGACATCTACGTTGTATAAGCTAAGGTGGGACATAAATCCACCAGATGAGCGAGGACAGAGAGATGAAAATTGAGAACAAGTAGTTAGACAGCATTATATCAACGCACAGGTATATAGAAGGTGAATAGAACAATAGAATAATCCCGCTGTATCCATGTCTCTTTGAAAAATATCTATAGGCTCTGGGATCTTGGAGCAGTCCTCTTTTGTGTAGACTGTGCCAAAGTACTGATTGAGAAGATTAGCTGTCTCCCTATTCTCACTTATTATTTTCCCTGTACTGTCTATGAGAGGGCATACTTTGTCTTTCGTTCTTTGTTTATTTCTAACATAAGAAAAGAAGCTTTTACTATCAGTCTTGATCTTCTGAGCAAGTTTTTTTTCAAGTCTATTTTTGCTGTTTTATTCACTCTCTGAGCTATATTCTGCTTGTCCAAATATTTTCAATGTTTCTTTTGATTTACCTGCTTCTATACATTTTTTCCATGCTTTATTTTTAGCTCTTCTTCATTTAAATACAAATCTAGTTATCCACTTTTTACACTCGGTAGTTATCCACTTTTACGCTTGGGGTTTACCTCCCTACATGGAACACATTCCTTTTTTAACGTTTCTAGAACTGTTTTAAAACTCTTCCACTCCTGTTCAACATCTGTTCCTCCGACAATATCTTTCCAGATCATGTGGTTCGCTGCCTCTTCCATCCTATTAACATCTGACTCAGAGTAGTTGTATGTTCGCGTGTTTATGTTTACTTCTTTCCCTGCAATATGATCCCAACGGATGATTTGATGGTCCCTTGAGCCAAACAGTTCCCCAACGGTAACTAGCAAACTGCAGAAAACAACACAAACATCGGAGCGAGTCAACAGTGCAGCCAGTCAAGCTCGGCCATCTTCCTTTTTTTTTTTCAATACTATGGTAGCGGTAAATTTGAAATAGCAACTGCTTTTCGTGTTTCTTCTTCTTCTTCTTCTTCTGCGTTAGCTCTCAACCTCCCACTATCAAGACTGAACAGGGCATTGCAAGTAGCAGGATGTAGTCTGGAGAACGGAATGTATTGTGTCGCTAGTTTACAACTTGACTGCGATATATGGACCTTTCGGTCCAACACATCCGTCTTTGGCAGGCTTTTCGTCCTATATCGTCAGTTGGTACTGTCAGTTGTAGAATAAAGACTGGGCATACCCACACTATCAAGATTACAATGTGAACGGTTATAACGTAACTAAAATGAAGGGATGAGAGTAGCTCTAGAGATACTCCGATCTTGAAGATGCGGTACATGCTGGAACGTCTGTCTTTGTGACATCCATATATAAATTGGCACAAGCCAAAGCCTGTATGCTGGTTACAACGTACATGCGGCACCAACTACGCAATAAAACGTCATACATCAATGGATCAAGAATCAAGAGAGGTATCGTCATGGATGGTACAGTCAGAGAGAACAATTGGACAGGTGACTACAGTTGAGACGATAGTTAAGGGAGAAGAATGGGTTGAGACGGGATATAATGGCAGAGTACTACAGATTCATTATAGCAGAAAATGCAACAAGTTATGCAATGGTAGAGCAGATATCGAGGTTAACAAACTGATAAATTATAAACATGCAGCATACTGATGCCATCATATATATGCACCGATGGGTATGGCTTCTCTGCTAGAGTCAGAGGTCAGGTTGTTGCTGAACAGAGCGTGACATTCAGAACAACAACCCCAGTACGATAATGGAGATGGAGGCAGTAACTGCAGCTCTGAGATGGCTAAAATCTCTTTAATGGGGTAAGTGATCTTGTTAGACTCCCAATTCTTAATTTGGAAAGTACACGAGGGTCGGCTACGCCTTAAAAGGCTGGTATGGATATATTGTCCTGCTCATGCTGGGGATCCGGATAACGAATGAGCTCACATTCTGGCTTCACAAGCACAAAGTATTTATTCACTAGAAATGGCTAGCAGTGCCATTGTGAAGTCTATCAAAGACTGCCTGTTGGTTGATGACACTGCAATAGATGAATCAGCAATTCACAGACTGTAGAACTTTGAAATCGAAAGAGGCTCGAGCGGACTGGGGCACAAGAGGGCGCATCAGAAGTATACACAACGAACCAGGTGCAGAAACCATCAGTATCCACATCATGTGCCATTTACGGAGACTAAGCCCATATAGTTATGCACGTGAAGCAGTGATGTAGATTCTTAGGTACAGAATAGAAGTAAATATTAACTGGAGCTTAGAGAAGTGTGAACAGAAAAGAAAACTGCAATATTGTGTAGACAAATGAAACACGGATCCGTGCACGCAGTACTAATTAAAAGGAGTGGCAATTTGTAGATGGAACAATGAAGAGAATTGGGTCAAGTAGTAAAGGACAGCGACTGACACAATAAGGAAGCAGACTTTTGAAGGATGGTGAACTAATGTTTATTTCAACATCTACTGACAATCGGGACTATCATTCCGAGAAGACAGGCTACATATTTAGAGAGTGGATTAAGAAAAGTGGCTACATATTTAGTGAGTGGATTAAGAAAACTGGCTACATATTCAGAGAGTGGATTAAGAAAACTGTACTTTCGTCATTAAGTAGACCCAAATACAAAATGCGAATTAGCGAGAATAAAACTGAAACCATGATGATCAGTAGAACTCCTGGGCACACTCGAGATAAGTCTAAATGATATTGCTCTTCAACAGGTATATGAGTTCAAGTATTTGGGCAGTATTTTTTCGGCAGACGGCAGGATCGACAGGGAATTCGAGACAAGGTGCCAGAAAGCATCTGCGGTGACTTATCAGCTGTCCCCTTTGCTTAGACACCCAAGAATTAGTTTGGCAACAAAGCAGCAGCTGATAAGCAGTATATTTATGCCGATTTTGTGCTACCAGTGCCAAACATGGCCTCTGTCAAGGGCGTGCGAGAGCAGAATTTCGACTTGTGAAATAAAGTGTTTGAGGAAAGTCATCGGTGTTACCAGAAGAGGCAGAATGCGGAATGACGACATTCGAAGTATGGTCGGCACTACGTCTTGTGTCGAATACATTTCCAGGCAGAAAATAAGCTGGTTTGGTCATCTCTTGAGAACGCACCCTCATCATCTTCCACTGATGGCTTACAATACTGGTATATCTGGCTACAGGGCAAGAGGGCGACCGCGAGGTAGGTGGATAGCTGACATTAGAGTGATTGGGCAACGACAAGGGCTCACATTGATCGACGCAACGCACTTGGCGAGGGATAGACGACTCAAGCTCCCCACGACGCTAAACGCACACGTGGAAAGAAAACTAACTAACTAACTAACTAACTAACTAACTAACTATATACCCTCATGTCTGGTAATGAACATTGCTTCCTATCATAATGTAATATCACTGAAAGACAAGGTTCCGACATTAAGTACTAAGGGCCAGATAAAACCTTGGCTAACAAATGAGAACATTCAATTTACAGAAATGCACCTCAAAACTGAATTGTTGCCACTTGTAAAGATTACATACAAGATAACAAAGTTTCATATTGACAAAGTAATCCAGGAGCATAGTTATAGCTATTTTAGATTATCATTGTACCATTCACACTTAAATCCCGTATAATTAGTTTGGGGAAAGGGGAAAGGACAGGTGACAATAACATCTTCAAACTATCAGATGTAAATAAAATTGTACAGGCTCCCCTCTCAGACTTTGACAAACAATTCTGGATTAAATGTGGCGATCATATAATGAACGGCAGCTATTGGCAGAAAGATGGTTTGCGATTCACTCAGCCGGCAAGAATCATCAATCTCTTAGAGTAATCAGATTCCAAACATGGTGAGTACAATTTGCGTATATGTAAATCTGAGGGAACTATGTGCAACATTTATGCTTAAACACTTTGTGAAGCTTGGAACAAAGCATTTTTGAAATAAATAGAAAGACTGACACATAAACACAACCATTAGTCATATCATTTCCGTTCCTTGCTGAAGTCGGATGTGTTGGAGCGAAAAGTGCAAATATCACAGTCAAGCTGTAAACTACGACACAACGCATTCCGTTCTCTGGACTACATTCTGCTACTTAATCCCTTTCAGGGTTTTGAAGCGGGAGATTGAGAACGAACGAAGCCAAGCCAAGCCATTTCCGTTCAACATACAGCTCTTGCTGGAAACACGTATATTATAAACAGTGATGCTCATTTGTCATATGTTTATTGACTTTAAAATATCGTTTGATTGAGTCTGACATAGTGCTCTATGGATAACAATGAAGATATATAACATCAACAGTAACTTCGTGAGAGTCATTGATAATCTGTATGATATGATCAATAAGCCAACAAGCGCAATCTTTGTTGATGGAAAAAACTGGGTGAATGGTTCCGCCCATTCGTCGGCGTAAGACAAGGATGTATACTCTCCCCGACACTCTTAAATATATTTATATAAATAATTATGAGTGATATCTTTGAAGATCATGTTGGCCCGGTCGTGAGAGGATATATAGCGATTACCAACTTACGCTTTGCGGGTAACCTTGCGATCTGGCAGGGACTGGGATATAATTTCGGAAATTATTAAGAAGACCAGATGTAGCAGCACAGGGTTATGGTATGGAGATAAATACAGAAAAGGCAAAGTTGATGATCAACAATACTGAAAGAATCAATGCTGGGATCAAAGTGAATGGAAAGAAGCTTGTAACAGTTAACCGCTTCAAGTATCTGGACTCAACGATCAGTGATGAGGGATCAAAGCCAGAGGTACTTGCCAGAATAGCACAGATAACAGTAGCGCTTGCACGATTGAAATCTTTATGGGAAGATAAACTACTATCCTTCGCCATAAAGGCCAGACCAATGCGCGCACTGGTTCTTGAAAAATTCCACTACGCATGCGAAACATGGACCCTTAATAGCAGACCTCCAGAGACGAATCCAGGACATGGAGATGAGATGTTTTAGAAGATCCTAAATGTCACAATCGAAGACCTTTTCGCAGGTGATGACGTGCGACGAAGAATCGAGAATGCAAGTGGACTTTGCGACGTTTTCTTCACAACTATAAAATAACGAAAGCTGACTTGGTATGGCCACATATCGAGGTCCTATGGTTTTGCAAATACGATACTACGTGGTGCAGTGCAAAGGCAGCGAAGGCGGGGATGCCCGACTAACGATGGGAAGACACCATCCATGAATGGACTAGCCTACGACCCAAGGAGGCATTAAAAAACAACCGCAGACAGAAAGGGATGGCGCATGATTGTGGAGATTTTAGCAGGGGTGCCCCAACGGTCTCAAGAAGTTGCGCGGTGAACTCAACTGCTATGGACAAGTACTTTAGTCATACCTCTAGGATAAATGAAGATATACCTGCAGGTCTTAGTGCACTTTGAAGTGCTGTAAAATGTGTTGTATGTATAAACTATGGGCCTCATGAAAATAACAAAGAAAACGTTTGTTTTGATAAATCGTGTAGTCTACAGCATATTTTCTGCATAACTCAATATCGTAGAAAAAAAAACGTGCAAATATTCAAGTTGATGGGTCAATAAATTCTTAAGATAATGTATCAAGTGCAACGACACGTATTTGTGAATCCACTATAGATATCTAACTATCTGATTAGAGTTTAACAATTTATCAGTTGTATCACACTCATTTTATGTCAACATTTACGTAGGCATTTTAACTTTAATACTCAAACATGCTTACATACATGTTTACATACAACCATACATATTTACAGACATATATATAATTCGTCCATCTTCGTCGATGAGGACCGTCAACATCATTCCATGGTATACTGCATCCTTGAGTATTTTGGTGCGCTTGTGACTGATCAAGCCAAGGAGAGCGCGGAAAGTTCTTTGACACAACTGACAAACATATTCTGCAGCTGCCTCTGGTATTCCCGTTGCTCCAGACTTTCCGATTACTCATCTATCCTGGGTTGTCTGAACACGGAGGCCCTCGCTGATTTCAACGGCGTTTGTGATCGCACTCTTACAAGTTGAACGATTTTGAAATGAACGAAATGGAAGAGGCCATGAGAACATTAAAGAAAATGAAATCTCCCGGAAAAGACGGGATAACAAACGAAATGCTGATGGGGCTGGGCCAAACAGCAAAGAGGAAACTGCTATCAGTCCTGAACCAAAGCTGGAAAAGGGGTATTGTACCCCAGACATGGAAAGACGCAGTACTTGTACCAGTTCCAAAGAAAGAAAAAGACAAAACAGATCCAAATGGATACAGGCCTATCAGCCTACTGAGCTGTGTCGGCAAACTGATGGAACGTATGATAAACACCAGACTGATGTGGCATCTGGAAGAAAAACGAATACTAATTCCACAGCAAGCCGGCTTAAGACAGCACAGATCCACTGAGGACCAGGTCATCCTCATAGCCCAGGAAATAGAAGATGCCTACCAGGCACAGAAACACACAGTAGCGGTTTGGGTGGACCTGGAAAAGGCATTTGACAAAGTCTGGAAAGACGGACTTAGAATCAAGCTAAGGAGAAGTGAAGTTTGTAGGATAATGTACAAGTGGATCAACCACTACCTCAAAAAAAGAACGGCCAGAGTCCAAGTACAAGGGCAGATGAGCAAAAAAGGTGACACTCGAGCAGGGAGTACCCCAAGGGAGAGTCCTGTCACCCACACTCTTCCTGGTGTATATAAACGACATTACAAAGAATATACCAAGAAGAGTCCATAGCTCAATGTTTGCAGACGATCTGGTTATGTGGACCTCTGAAAAGAATCTCACCATAGCAAGAAATCGGATGCAGCAGGCCCTAACATCGTTGGAAGAGTGGGCGAACTCATGGCTGGTCAAAATAAACGAGGATAAAACAACATGTACAATATTCTCGCTTTCAATCAAACCCCAAAACACCAAATTATGTCTAAATGGCAAATTCCTGCAGCCAAACGACAACCCAAACTATCTGGGAGTCACATTTGATCGGCGCATGACATGGAAAAGTCCGATCGAGAGAAACCGAATGAGAGCCAGAGAAAGAATGGCAATCATGAGGAAACTTGCTGGCACAAGCTGGGGAGCAGACGAAAGTATACTAAAAAAACTGTACACTGGAAGAGTGAGACCAGTTCTCGAGTATGGCATTGCGGCATGGACAACAGCAGCAAAGGTGAACTTCGATAAAGTTAGCAAAATTCAAAACCAAGCCATGAGAGTTATAACAGGAGGCATGAAGTCAACGCCAATTGTAGAACTTGAAAAGATTACAAAACTGCAATCCATGACCGATAGAAGAGACTGCAGAGCCCGCTGCAGTCAGAGAAACTCCGAAGACTGACTGACCCTCCAATGCACCAGAGACTAAACAATTTGGGAAATGGGAAACTAAAGCGGAGAAACTTTGCAGAAATAGCCAAAGCAAAGATGCACGAAGATCCCATAAACGCACTAACAACACCAAAGCCCATCACTACTGTACGAAAACCTACCTGGAGGCAGGATATATTTCCAGAGGTGGTAGAAAATATACCAGGTATTGGAAACAAAAACTGACAGACTGAAAAAGAAAGGAGCGATACTACCCTAAGCTTTATATCGAAAAACTACCCAAGCATAGACTGGACCCACGCATACACCGACGGTTCTGTAACAAACACTACACAGAACGGAGGGGCAGGAGCATTCCTGAACCTACCAAATGGCAGAAAAATAACACTGTCATTCGCTACTGGTAAGTACACAAGCAATTTCAGAGCGGAGGCAAAGGCACTGAGGACGGCAGTGAAGAAATAGTGACACATAAAAAAATGAAAGCCACACAGTCCTGCTTACAGATGTTCTGGCCGTAGTCACAGCGCTAAAAAGCCAGAAAAACACTGAGCTTAATGACTTAAGAGCAGTACTCTGTCAATATTCCAGCAGTCCGCACCAAAAAGGGTAGTGGTACAGTGGGTCCCATCACACTGCAACATCCAAGGCAACGAGGAGGCAGACATATTGGCAAAAGAAGGTGCAAGACTACCACAAACAGATACTAGTATGACGTACGAAGAGTCAAAACGGCTTATTAAAGCCAGATACATGATCAAATGGGAAACTGAACATACCGGCTATACCAAAAACGATGCCTATTTTCAGTTGAACAGAAGAGAGCAGGTCGTTGTCTTCAGACTTCGCACTGGCCACAATAGACTGAGGTACCACCTATTCAACAAATTGAAGATAGGTGGTACCGACGAATGCCCGTGTGGTACCGGGAAAATGACCGCTGAGCAGCTGCTGCAGAACTGCCCGACATACGAGGATCAGAGAGAGCAGATGTGGCCATCACCAGTGGAACCACAAGACAAGCTCTATGGCAGTGTCGACAGCCTCAGGATGACCGCCGCTTTTTTCGAAAAAATAATGGTTACTGTCTGACTGCGTACGATGAAGAAGAAGAAGAAGAAATAGCTATTTTTAGGAATCAGAACGTGAAGAGTTAATTAACTAGTTTTTCTAGGAATCAGATCGAGAGGAGTTAAATAACTAGTTTTATTTAGAAATCAGAACGTGAAGAGTTAAATAGCTATTTTTAGGAAGCAGAACGTGAAGAGTTAAACAATTAGTTTTTCTGAGAATCAGAACGTGAAAAAGAAAAAGATATTCTTGCGCTGAAGTGATTAACTTAAATGATTTAACTGTACGGTAAAAGAGAAAATAGTAATCCCATAGTAGATATTGTCGTTGTTTGATGAAGCGTACGTGGCTTTAATGTACATGATCTTTGCTTTTGGTCTATTGCCGGCAAGATACTCGCGCGTCTACTGCTCAATTGCCTGAACAAACATCTTGAGCTAGACCATCACCTCCAAAAGAGTCAGTGTAGATTCAGAACTAGTCGAGGAACTAGACATAATAATGTCAAAAAGAAAACCGTGACCAGTATACTACGTTCATCGTACTCACAAAAGCATTTGATACGGTCAACAGAGGTGGGCTATGGCAGATCATGTCCAAATTCGGCTGCACTGGCAAGTTTGTAACCTTGGTGAAACAGCTCCACGAGAACATGCCCACGCGTGTACGTATCCTTCGATGCTAACAACTGTGTCAAATATAGATATGTGCTTGCCCTGACTCCTGTTTTCAGCTATGCTGACAGACGGATTCAATGATACTGAGTATGGCATACTAATAAAGTTCTGTATGGATGGTGGTCTATTCAATACTCGCAGATTGAATGTGAAAACCAAAGTTGGGTGTGACACGATATGCCAACTCCTGTTTGCGGATGACTATACTATACAGTAGCTCAGAACGGAATTTGCAGGAGGACTTGGACCTATTCTCTGCTGCATGTGACAACTTATGCTTGACCATTACCACAAATTAAACTGAGGTCGTGTACCAGTCAGCTCCAGGAACGTTGTATAAACAACCAGTAGTTACAGTGAGGGGACAGCAATTACAGGCGGTTTAAAAATGTACCTGCCTCAGATGTACGCTGTCGAGATCAGTGACTATTGCTGATGAACTGACTAACAACATTGCAAATGCCAGCACACATTTGAATCGAATCAGCTCCACATTGTAGGAACGTCGAGGAATCAGCATAAAAACTAAGCTGAAGGTCTACTACGTAGCCATTGTCAGCACCCTGCTCTACGCATGTGAGAGCTGAACTGTCTACGCTGAAGACTTCAGGATTCTAAATCACTTCCACATTACTTATGCATGCTATATAGATAATGAAGTGCTATCCAAAGCCAACATGCCAGGTATTCATACATTATTGCAACAGACCAAGAAAAAAACACTAATTTAGATAGTTTAGTCACCTTGCTCGAATGTCAAGCGAAAGGCTTCAAAACAGACTTTTGTATATTTAACTGAGGAGGACGATCACGGAGACGTCCAAGAAAGCGTTTCAAGGATGATATGAAGGAGTACCCTACGTGCTTTCAAATTGACATCAACACCTGGGAAAATCTGGCTCAAAATCGTTCAAACTGAAAGGGAAAGGTAAAAAGGGCGTTGCAATCAGAAAGGGCCTCCACGTTCAGTCAGCCCAGCATAGACGCACAACCAAGAAGTCTAGAGCAAAGGGAATACCAGTGGCAGCAGCGGATTATGTTTGCCAGTCGTATCACATAACTTTCCGCGCAAATATTGACTTGATCAGTCATAAGCGCACTCAAATAATCAAGGATGCAGTATGACATGAGATGATGTTGATGGTCCTTGATGGACGAATTTTTTATTATCATTACAGACTTGTGATTACTGTTTGAGGACACAACATTCCCGCACGATGCCGTCAACACGACAGGTAAACTATTTTAGCCGCTCAGATAATCTAGTATTGTATTGATCTTAGTAAGAGTTAACTCCCCACAAAGCAGTACCAGTGTATGTCCCCCTCGGCCTGCGTTCGCGAGTCAGCCAGATATGTGATGGAAACACACTCGTACAGGTACAGACTAATATCTCAAGTGATGGAGATATCTTGTAACTGAGGCAAAACGATCACTTTGATAACACACAAGACAAGTTCATCGCGATACAAAATGGATATCTATCAATTCATGGTTACTGTAAGCCTTTATCTAGACTAGTCATGTGCAGTTCTGTTGAGCTCGAATGTCAAACATCAAATCAAATATGTGGTTGAGGGTCGAACGTCGAAACAAATATGTGGTTGAGGGTCGAACGTCGAATTAAGCGAGCGGTCGCTGATTGCACGTCGAGTTAAGCGGTTGTTGCAATATGAGCGCCGAATTAAGCGAGTTGAACGGCGTTTCTTTGGTAGCAGGTTACAGTGACTCTTCTTACATCCCGAGGTTTACTTTGGAAGGTGAACCAATGTCCTCCTGGCAGTAGTGTAGTGCGAGACTCCTCAGCAAGCTCACCACTATGGGAGTCACATTGTCGACCACCAGCTGGAATGACACAACTGGTTTCTAGGGAGAGTAAGGCGGACATTAAAAGGAGTCTTGATTAGTATTTTTCACCTAACTATGTTGTTACTCTTCGCTCTCCGACACTGAATTAAACTGTAAAGACGAACTTAACTGTTCGTTTGACGGTGCATTGGCGGTTCAATTTAAATATACATATACCTTCATCGAGACTGGACAAAACAAAACAGCTACAAGTGAAAACAGAGAAGTAGGTTAAACGAATACCAGTCCCAGACAAAGTAAATCAGGTAATGGCCCAAGTATTACCAGGGCACCACAGGAGAGAAAGAATAATACCTCTGTAACCTGCTTCTCGTGTAAGCAGCGACCAGGATGTCTGGGCATTGGGCTGGCTACTATATCCTATAGAAAAAATACTATGCCCTCAAAACTCAAAAGAGATAGCCATTTCAACATTTGATGACTAAATGTGTATTTGTTGAAGGCCTATGCTCCACAGGAAGTTAAACACGTTTTTATTGATGGTTGGGAATGATATCTAGTACATTGTACCGTCAGAAATGGTATGTGTTGGCCATTACCATTTCTTTATTGCACGTGGGAGGAGGAAGGGGGGGGGGGGGGGGAGGAGGAGTCTTAGCACAACGGACACGTGACACGGGTGACAAACCAATCATGCCCGGTTTAGTTTCTCGAAATAGCAAAGTCTTACTCTTTTGGCTCTGCTAAAAATGTTATTGAAAATGTATCAACATTACATTTATAAATGAAGTTTATTCGAAATCAATTGCCATATTGTAATAATTATAATGCTGAGACAGCAGCGCTGAAAACAGGCAGCAGAAACTATCACAAACTGTAAAATGAAGGCAGAGAAGCAAGCGGTAACCTTCACAGACGCCCTAAGAGCAATCACAAAAATGAACGTAGCACCTTGGCACACTCTCTTGAATGCCTATTTCAGTGCTTCAAAAAACAGAACCTTTCATGGTATACCATCCTACTGCAACATCTCGAGCAAAGGAGAGGCAGACGCGCCTGCCAGCCAGGGAGGGACTCTACGACAATATATTGTACATGGGTACAACATACAGGGGAGCCACCTTTATCTTGAACTGTCAAAGCGAGACCAAGTAATCATCTCCAGACTATGTACATGGGTACAACATACAGGGGGGCCACCTTTATCTTGAACTGTCAAAGCGAGACCAAGTAATCATCTCCAGACTATGTACATGGGTACAACATACAGGGGAGCCACCTTTATCTTGAACTGTCAAAACGAGACCAAGTAATCATCTCCAGACTATGTACATGGGTACAACATACAGGGAAGCCACCTTTATCTTGAACTGTCAAAGCGAGACCAAGTAATCATCTCCAGACTATGTACATGGGTACAACATACAGGGGAGCCACCTTCATCTTGAACTGTCAAAGCGAGACCAAGTAATCATCTCCAGACTATGTACATGGGTACAACATACAGAGGAGCCACCTTTATCTTGAACTGTCAAAGCGAGACCAAGTAATCATCTCCAGACTATGTACATGGGTGCAACATACAGGGAAGCCACCTTTATCATGAATTCAAGATTGTAACTTCTGATCTGTATGTTAGTGACACTGGCCCCACGACAGCTAACCACCTGCTACAGGCCTGTCCAGTAAACCTTGGTGAAAGGAGTGCCACTTGGCAGCAGCCTGATTCCTTTCACAAGAAACTGTATGAAGATATCCTGAACCTTGAGCTGGCTGCTGTCTTTATTAGAATGGCTAGCTGTATTACCCGGCGTTGACATTGATAAATAGGTAAGTAAATCAACCCATTTCCCCGCTCATCTTTTCTCACCCTCAAACTCGTCTACACCAAAGTCTTCCTCATCAACCCACCCATCCATCCGTCCATTTCTTCCGCATCTAAACCTGCTCGCATCCATCTCTTCCCCCAGCTCGCCTACTCCCCGATCATCTCCACATTCCTTGGTTCAGACAGCTGGACCGATTGTATATAAGAACAAACAATTCATTGTGTCAGTGTTTTCGGTAAACAATATTCTTCATACAGCCATTTAATTATATTCCAATAACTCGTTCAGAGAACGACATGGCAACTTAAAAAAAGTTGCCTTGATCAAGAAATCGGCTATATAGTGTTTATTGATAATTTCAGCTCGGTATTCTGTTTGCAAGATACAGCGTCTTCAGACAAATATATATATAAAATATACACAAATTCAGAAACATAGTATAGCTAGCTACATGTCAATGTCTGATTGTCATGATTGTTAACATATCACAGATCATTGACCAAACCAATTATCGGCCATTCCAACATACCTGTCAACACATATACCGATTGAGGGTTTAATTAGCGTAGTGGTAAAGTCTTCACATTTCATGGCAAAGGTACGGGATTCAATTCCCGCTACAGAAACGCTCTAGTCCATTAGCTGTAAATGGCACCTAGCTTACTGTTAAGGAAGGAAAGGCAGCGATGGTGGGAATTGGCCGTCCCACCTCATGACCAAGCTGTGGCCTAGTACAATAAAGTCTCTAACGATCCATCCTCGACAGCACTGTCTGCTATGGAACTACATGCGCATTTAAAAATTCATATTATGTTTACTAAAATATAAGAATCCTAGAGTTAATCCCTAGACCTCTTTCTAGGGAGTAAAGAATAGGACAACTGTACCTCCAAGGATGTCGTTAAAAGCGGTTATAGAGGGTTGTCTAGAGAGTTATCAGCGTCAATATGTCAAGCAACTTGACACCAGAAAATCACCAGTAAAAGTGATCATAGTGGGCTTAGGCGCAGTTGTGGCCCTATGGGCTTAGGCGCAGTTGTGGCCCTATGGGCTTAAGCGCAGTTGTGGCCCTATGGGCTTAGGCGCAGTTGTGGCCCTATGCTTCATAAGAGGCGAATTGAAGTAGAAGAAATAAAACACACGGTTATACAGTAACAGTGAAAACGCCCATCTCTTAGAGATAACGTGCGAGATTATCTAAAGTTAAACACCAATCGAAGTCGCTACTGAAATGACATCTCCAGTAACAATAAAATAGATATTGGATCGCTAATTAATCACTGCCATCAAAGGACGAGTTTTGAAACGGTCGTCTTTGATGTCATAATGGCTTTTTCTGCAAAACTTAAAACATGGATTGTCTTGTATATGAGCGCTTTCAGTATTCATGTGGCACGTAAGTTTTGAAATTTTTCTTACTATTGTAAGAAATAATATTATTTATGTAGATCATCTATATGCACTAGATGTATTAATTAGTCGAACTGAGGTAAAATACAAGATGTTTATTTTTAAATGTCACAGTAAATTTGAAACGGAGATTTTATTTAATGAATACAAGTCAGTGCATGGTACGAACAAGTGCTGGTGAGTCGGAACGGTTTCTTGTCAAAACTGGAGTTAGACAGGTATGTGTGCTTTCTCCCCTGTTGTTCATCCCCTACATAGACTAAATCAGCAACGAAACCCAATCTTCGCCGACGACCAAGCACTCATTGCAAACACCGAAGAACAGCTGCAACAACACTTAAACCACCTTAACTTAACTGCAGTAGGACGCAACATGAGAGTCAACGTGAGTAAAACTGAAACAATGAAAATAGCAAGAACAGAAACATCCGCTAAGATCTACATAGAACAGTAACATCCGCTAAGATCTACATAGAACAGTAACATCCGCTAAGATCTACATAGAACAGTAACAACTCAAGCAAGTGAACGATTTCAAATATTTAGGAAGCATAGTATATTCTAATGGAAGAATGTAAGAAGAAGCCGATCACAGATGCACCAAAGCAAACCAAGTCATTGGCCAGATAACAATACTGAAGAACAAGCACGTCAAGATTGGCACAAAAAGAGCCCTGTTCAACGCAAGTTTCATGCCTACACTCTGCTACTAGTGTCAAACTTGGACACTGATAGCCACAGATAAGATACAAATAGAAACAACAGAAATGAAATGCATGAGGCAATTGCAAAATGTGACAAGATGGGACAGAATTAGAAACGATGAGATCAGGAAACAGATGGACACTAAGCCAATGCTAGACTTCGCTAGAGAACAGCAAATTCAGTGGGTTTTTTTTTTTGTTTTTTTTTTTTTGTTTGTTTGTTTGTTTTTTTTTTGGTTTGCGTTCGCCTTATTTCTCTTATCCCCAAGGCGGTGTGCGTTGCACTGTGGTTTTTATTTTGCGCCTGTCGGCCCAGTGCATCCGACTTCAGCATGCATTTTATGTAAGGGTCTGCTTCCTCCTGCATTTTCTAAGGGTTTGCTTCCCCGGGGTAACGGCCGGTGCTGTGATGGGGATCGAACCCAGCACCTTCTGGTTGTGAGCCGTGCCACTTAACCACTAGGCCACGCCGTCCCCCAATTCATTCAGTGGTTTGACCACATATCGCGACAGCAACACAGCAACTTCCCACAAATGGCTATAACACTTTAACACATCGGTACCAGAGCTAAAGGCCGACCCCGTAAAAGATGGATTGACCGAATTTCCGAGGCAGCCAGTTCCACCTTATACGAAGCTTACACCAAGGCGCTGTCCAGATGTCACTTATACACTTGACGCCGAAAGGCAAACCAGGATCAGACAATTGATAAATAAAATACAAGTTCTGGATAATAAAATGTGCAGCAACTTTTCAAGTATGTGGTTAAAGAATACTTATATGACCGCGCTTCGGACTAGCAACTTCATCATGTAACAATTATTTGCCATTATACCAAATGGAAATACTCGAATATATGCAAAGATCTTACCGGATTGATGGAGCATTAGTCCCAATACCGCATTGGGGAAACCGGACACATCTTACGGAAATCATGTGTCTAATTATATTGTAGTATGGTTTTACAGGGAATGTTGTTTACAAGTGAGGTTGCCAGCCCTATCACACACTTCCCTGGTCTTGTGACCCTAGCAAGGAAACCACTGAGATATTTCCAAGAAGGACGTAGGGAAGAGAACTGGCGGAGATGTTGTTCGTCTATGTGGGAACATATCTCCAATTCCGTATGGTCTCTCCTCTATACTCCTGGAATCTCTTGTCTGCCAGTGTCTCTGACATCAGTATTAAAACCTAACTCTCTTATCCATCACCGTCTCTAACCCCTGTAGTGGTGGAGGCTAACTGTATTTGATGAAGGCTAATTGTAATGGTGGAGGTAAAACTGTAGTGGTGGAGACTATCTGTAGTGGTGAGGTAAAACTGTAGTGGTGGAGACTAACTGTAGTGGTGGAGACTATCTGTAGTGGTGGAGACTAACTGTAGTGGTGGAGACTATCTGTAGTGGTGGAGACTATCTGTAGTGGTGGAGACTAACTGTAGGGGTGGAGACTATCTGTAGTGGTGAGGTAAAACTGTAGTGGTGGAGACTAACTGTAGTGGTGGAGACTATCTGTAGTGGTGGAGATTAACTGTAGTGGTGGAGACAATATGCAGTGGTGGAGACTATCTGTAGTGGTGGAGACTATCTGTAATGGTGGAGACTAACTGTAGTGGTGGAGACTAACAGTAGTGGTGGAGACTAACTGTAGTGGTGGAGACTAACTGTAGTAGTGAGGTAAAACTGTAGTGGTGGAGACTATCTGTAGTGGTGAGGTAAAACTGTAGTGGTGGAGACTAACTGTAGTGGTGGAGACTAACTGTAGTGGTGGAGACTAACAGTAGTAGTGAGGTAAAACTGTAGTGGTGGAGACTATCTGTAGTGGTGAGGTAAAACTGTAGGGGTGGAGACTAACTGTAGTGGTGGAGACTAACTGTAGTTGTGGAGACTAACAGTAGTAGTGAGGTAAAGCTGTAGTGGTGGAGACTATCTGTAGTAGTGAGGTAAAACTGTAATTGTGGAGACTATCTATAGTAGTGAGTTAAAACTGTAGTGGTGGAGACTATCTGTAGTGGTGAGGTAAAACTGTAGTGGTTTAGACTAACTGTAGTGGAGGAGACTAACTGTAGTAGTGAGGTAAAACTGTAGTGTTGTAGACTATCTGTAGTAGTGAGGTAAAACTGTAGTGGTGGAGACTAACTTTGGTGGTGGAGGCTAACTGTAGGGGTGGAGGCTAACTGTAGTGGTGGAGGTTAACTGTAGGGATGGAGGCTAACTGTAGTGGTAGAGGCTAACTGTAGTGGCGGAGGCTAACTGTAGTGGTAGAGCCTAACTGTAGTGGTGGAGGCTAACTGTAGTGGTGGACTGTAGTGGTGGAGGCTAACTGTAGTGGTGGAGCCTAACTGTAGTGGTGGAGGCTAACTGTAGTGGTGGACTGTAGTGGTGGAGGCTAACTGTAGGAGTGGAGGCTAACTGTAGTGGTTAATGTCAACTAGTGGCGGAGGCTAACTGTAGTGGTGGAGACTATCTGTAGTGGTGGAGGCTAACTGTAGTGGAGGATGTCAACTAGTGGTGGAGGCTAACTGTAGTGGTGGAGGCTAATTGTAGTGATGGAGAATAACTGTAGTGGTGAACTGTAGTTGTAGAGGCTAACTGTAGTGGTGGAGACTAACTGTAGTGGTGAACTGTAGGGGTGGAGACTAACTGTAGTGGTGGAGACTAACTGTAGTGGTGAACTGTAGTTGTGGAGGCTAACTGTAGTGGTGGACTGTAGTGTGAACTGTAGTGGTGGATGTCAACTGTAGTGATGGAGGCTAACTGTAGTGGTGAACTGTAGTGTTGGAGGCTAACTGTAGTGGTGGAGGCTAACTGTAGTGGTGGAGGTTAACTGTAGTGGTGAATGTCAACTAGTCGTGGAAGCTAACTGTATTGGTGGAGGCTAACTGTAGGGATGGAGATTATCTGTAGTGGTGGAGGCTAACTGTAGTGGTGGATGTCAACTAGTAGTAGAGGCTAACTGTAGTGGTGGATGTCAGCTGTAGTGGTGGATGGCAGTTGTAGTGGTGGAAGCTAACTGTAGTGGTGAAGGCTAACTGTAGTGGTGAAGGCTAACTGTAATGGTGAAGGCTAACTGTAGTGGGGAACTGTAGTGGGGGAGGCTAACTGTAGTGGTGAAGGCTAACTGTAATGGGGAACTGTAGTGGCGGATGCTAGCTGAAGATATGGAGGCTAATTGTAGTGGTGAAGGCTAACTGTAGTGGTGAACTGTAGTGATAGAGGCTAACTATAATAGAGGAGGCTAACTGTAGTGGTGGATGTCAACTGTAGTGGTGGATGCTAACTGTACTGTTCAAGTCTCCCAACTCGCAACAAGGTGCGGTGAAACAAACTGATCAAGATTTCACCTCACATCGAGGCCAGGAAAAACAATGATCAAGACCAATGGCGTATACTCCATGAATGCAAGATATGCATTGTTTTCCTTATTTAAGATGTTAATGACTTTAAAAATGATTTTAAAGTATTTTAATAGCAACATATTTTATCTTCTTTTGTCGTCTCACTTTCTACCGGGTTGTAGCCCAATGAAATATATGTTCCATAGCAGTGGCGAGGGGCGACCTTCTCAGAACTATAAGCAATCTTAGGGAATACAACACCCACCGAACCGTATCGTTTTTTGTTATTACCTATAACATCTGGGTAACACAGTTTCTTAATACAAATGTTACAAATGTATCAATAATATTTATTTCATAATTCAAAATAATAATTGTTTTAACAAATGCTATTATAATAGATATCATTTATCTCAATGGAGCCAACTCATCAAGAATAAAAAAATATCTCATCTAATGTTGTCAGAACTAGTTGTAGCATAGTAGGCATTTAAACAGATTGACTTGAAATAATTTCTTCTCTGTTTTTAACCCATACAACGTTCGGGGGTTTTAATTTTAGCTGTTGAGTTCCATCACGAATGTAGTCCGGTTTTAGAAAGCTAAAACAGATTGAGCAACGTGTACAATGAAGTCTAGAACTAAAAATGTTAGCCACATCCTACTTATTGTATGTAAGTTCTGTACGTCGGGTTTTCTGGGCAAATAAATTCATTTCATCTCGGCCACAAAAAAAACGTCATCAAGAGTTAAATGTGCTAAGTACGAGTGGCTTCAAACAACTGGAGACAGAAAGGATATCCGATGATGAGAAGGATTAATATAAAGCGAAATGTGATTTGAACTCGGACCCGCTTCTGAGGATCAGATAAGCTCATGCAGGATCAGCAGCCAGAGACCCAAAACTGGCTGAACCCTTCTACACCTCCACGTGGTGATCCTGGATAACAGAATGCAAGAGACTGGCTAAGGAGAAGGGATCGAACAGGGAAGGTTAACTCGGTACTCAAAAATGTCTGCTAAAGCCGGATGTGTCGGACCAATAGGTGCAAATATCGCAATCAAGCTGTAAACTACGACACGCATTCCATTCTCAGTTAACAGTTTATGAGTTTCTATTTAGTTTAATTATGCATCTGACTGACAAATAAGGCGTTTTGTTAACCTTTGTATCGGACCTACAGAAATGGCTGTGCACTAGTGTAATGTGGATCAAAGTTTAAATGTGTAATTATCTAGATGTTAACCATTGCTCCCTTTGTATTATATTCTTTCACAGATATTGTACACACACACACACACACAGATTTATACATAATATATACATATATTTACGTACAATATATATATATATATATATATATATATATATATATATATATATATATATATATATATAAATACAATTCTTGGTTCCTCAAAAAAGTATTGTTTGGTAGCCGCGTCATATGTGTTTGTTGGGGCATATATTTCAACGAATGTGTTTTTTAAATTCATTTTGCATGAACTTTATTTTCTTGGCTTAATTCTTATTGATCACCTTGCGGGATCAAAATGTTGAGCAGTGCATTAGTTGTAGCGGTCAGCGACCCAAAGCTGACTGCTAACGTCAGGGCCAGCGACCCAAAGCTGCCAATACCTTTTCCACCTCCACGTGGTGATCCTGGATAATAGGCTGCAACAGGACAGACTGGCTAAGGAGAAGGGATCGAAAAGAGAAGGCTATCCCATTACCTAAAAATGCCACGCTGAAGTCGGATGTGTCGGACCGAAATCTGCAAATATCGCAGTCAAACTGTAAACTACGACAGAACGCCTTCCGTTTTCCGGACTACATTCTACAACTTGCAAACGCCCGTTTTAGGACTTATTAGCGGGAGAGAACGAACGAAAAAGAAGAAGAAGATCAACTGTAAGCATCATTCTGCAACAGATCTTATCATGTTCCTGACACGACAACAATCATGGGAATCCAACAGCCAAGAATTCAGATAGCCAGAACTGCAGAAAGTTCGCTGGTCTGACAAAACATAAAATCGTCTCTGAAGGACCTTCTTCTTCTTCTGCGTTTGTTCTCAATCTCCCGCTACCAAGCCCTGATAAGGGCTTTGCAAAAAGCAGGATGTAGTCCGGAGAACGGCATGCGTTGTGTCGCTAGTTTACAGATTGACTGCGATATTTGCACCTTTCGGTCCGACACATCCGTCTTCGGCAGATCTGAAGGACCAAAGACTCAGCTGGAACCCAGTCAGGAAAAAGATCACAGATAGAAAAGTCTGATATTTTGTCTAGTAAACATGTACACCACAGGCTTCTTGGGGTGACCAAGATCGTATTTACGTAAAATTCAGTGCCTTTTTCACGTCTGTTGTCATCCTAAAGACGACACTCTCTCTGTACGAGCTTGGTATTCATCTTCATTTCCTGTGTATGTGCGAGAAGTGTTCAAATGAAAACCACCTCAGTGGATTTAGTTAAAACATGAAAGGAACATCAACAGGTGTGGCAGAATTAAACAACGCAATTGTTTTGAAGCAAGCATGCACTGGGGTTCGTTAGAAAAAGTCGCCATAGACATTCAGACACGCATCACACTGCTTGGGTAGGCGTCGGACGCCGTCCGAGAAAAATAACGCAGAAGGTGGTTCAAACTCCACCCCATGCGTTCATCCTTATGGTGGTCGGTTAGCATCCGTTGGACCCATGTGAACACACCTTCCGATACTTCAGTTTCTACCTAACCACCATTTGAACTGTCCCAAGCGACGCTTCGAATCCACCCGACGTCGGTCAACCCGTATTGCTGCACAGGAATAAATGTAAACAGTTTCTGGCTACTAGATTGCGTGCACAAAATCTGCACTATTGAATGCCAGGCTGGCAGATTATTTTTGTCTGCGTTGGTCGTTAATCTGGATTTGACGTTTGGCATTATAATCTATCAGGCCTAGTCTTAGGAATGTTTGAAGCTTCAAATAGATTTTTGTTCTCTGTATCTTTCACAGTTTCTGCGTGCCCTACAGGCTGGTTTTCTTCTAGCACAGGCAATAACGCGACTGCATTATGCTACAAAGTATTCTCAACAGTACCTTTGTCTTTCAACGACTCAAACAATTATTGCAAGACTAATGGCGGATCCTTGGCCAAAGAGGATTCGTGAGTAACAAATGAGTGCATGTTATTTTGTCTTGTGTTCATCTCCACCCGTGTCTTAACCGGGCTTAAAATGGATGCAAAGAATAAAAACAAACTGTAACCTGCCAGATATCGTGTAAGAGACGACTAAGGTGGATTGAACACGAGGTCTGCTACCCAGCTCTGTTGAAACCGTTGCCCAAAAAGAACAAGAAAAAAAGGCCTCTATATCCTATGGTATAAGAGGGATGACTGAGTCAATGGGGAAGTGCGTGGTATAGGGGTGTCAAAGAAACCCTTGCTCGGTTTGCAATCACAGCTTGCCGGGATGGAAATCACTTCGTGTCCAGTTTGGCCGGACATGTCGAGGATTTGCCTTGGTATGACCACTGATCTTCATGTCCAGTTCGTCTGGGCGTGTCGAGGATTTGTATCGGTATGACCACTTCGTGTCCAGTTTGCCTGGGCGTGTCGAGGATTTGTATCGGTATGACCACTTCATGTCCAGTTTAGCTGGGCGAGTCGAGGATTTGTATCGGTATGACCACTTCGTGTCCAGTTTGCTTGGGCGTGTCGAGGATTTGTATCGGTATGACCACTTCATGTCCAGTTTAGCTGGGCGTGTCGAGGGTTTGTATCGGTATGACCACTTCATGTCCAGTTTGCTTGGGCGTGTCGAGGATTTGTATCGGTATGACCACTTCGTGTCCAGTTTGCCTGGGCGTGTCGAGGATTTGTATCGGTATGACCACTTCATGTCCAGTTTGCCTGGGCACATCGAGGATTTGTATCGGTCGACCACTTCATGTCCAGTTTGCCTGGGCATGTCGAGGATTTGTATCGGTATGACCACTTCATGTCCAGTTTGCCTGGGCACATCGAGGATTTGTATCGGTATGACCACTTCTCCACGAACAGAAAGGATTGGCAAAACTATTGTACTGCAAAACTGTCATAGTGGAACACTCACAAACAGATACACACACGCCTCTATACACTGGCCAATACGTCCACATTACAAACAGATACACACACGCATTCATACACTGACAAATACGTCCATATTACAAACAGACACACACGCATACATTCATTTACCAATACGTCTTGATTTGTCCCAAGGGACTGTGTTCTGGCGTGGAAAGGGCGTGTATTTGCCCGTAGAATCCAGAAAGGTAAACCTTTAAACAAACCTCCAAAATGTAATGTTTCTGTTGCAGTTTATTGAGGTATTACTTAACCACTGAATCAGTGCACAGTATTGCATTGTATAGACTCAACTATCTGTCAGGGCAATAACATAAGTGCATACTTAACGCTGTTATCTTACTTATATCTGAACTTTATACTTGGTTAGCGCCACAGCAAAGGGGGTGGATTCTGTAATCTTAGAGAAAGATACATTCAGCGTTAAGTTGTCAGTTTTTTTAGTTATGTTGTATCAAGCAGAATCGTCTTAACGGCCTCTTGGCAGACCTACAGATGCTGAGATTGTTGTAGTAGATGTTAAAGAGTATAGATACTTCAGATTTATGTAGATCCCGTGCTGTGCATACTCTTGGCACGTCCTCTCTACCTACTAGTGATTCTAAAACCTTTCAGTCTGTGCAAGGTCGATTCATCGATTGCACTCGTCTCGTCATCGAACAGGTCCAAAGCACCCTTTACTGTTATCCAATGTCCGAACTATGATTGCAGTTTTCAGTTTGCTGTTATAATGGTTAGTAATGCACCTTATGCGTCATACATACAATGTGCGCTACTATTTCTAGCATTAACATGACGCTCATTCTGAGCAAAGACACAGAGCATAAGGTTTCCTGGCCTCCAATTATTAAATTATGAATCTGTCTGATTTAAGGATAATCCGTCCAACTTTTAAATTATGAATCTGTCTAATATAAGGACAATCCGTCCAACTTTTAAATTATGAATCTGTCTGATATAAGGACAATCCGTCCAACTTTTAAATTATGAATCTGTCTGATATAAGGACAATCAGTCCAACTTTCAAACATCAAACTAATCCAATATTTCGATATGAAACTAGCATCCACATATCATTTACTTAAATCAGCCGTGCAAATGCACGATTTAAAACTGTGGCCCAGTATGTGCTCCCAGATTTAATGTGCGATACTGGGTGCTCACCATGGAAAACAGGAAGAGCAGTCGCAACACTAGCAGAACATACTGGCTACACAAAAAACGATGCCTATTACCAGTTGAACAGAAGAGAGCAGGTCGTTGTCTTCAGACTTCGCACAGGCCACAATAGACTGAGGTACCACCTATTCAATAAATTGAAGATAGGTGGCACTGACGAATACTCGTGTGGTACAGGGAAATGACCGCTGAACATATGCGGCAAAACTGCCCGACATACGAGGATCAGAGAAAGCAGATGTGGCCATCACCAGTGGCAACACTAGACAAGCTCTATGGCAGTGTCGACAGCCTCAGGATGTCCGCTACTTTTTTCGAAAAAATACAGGTTGACGTCTGACAGCGTACGAAGAAGAAGAAGAAGAAGAAGAAGCATTACTTTTATGTGTGTTTTATCTATTTTTATGACAAGACAAATGCAATTAATAAATTTATGTGTTAATTTTGTCAATTTTTAAACTTCATGAAGACTGGATATCCATAATGCTCTGAAGTCCACTGTGGTTAGTGAATTACTTACTAACGGAAATAAATTATGGATTGGATTGAAAGGTTAGTGACAATTTTATATTCTCTATTAAAGAATAGTTTTCACGTTACAGACATGTTGTATTGTCATATCTGTTGTCCTTTCATTCAAATCAATCTGGATGCCAGATTCTGTGGGAATAATTGACAATAATCGCAACCAGCCATAACTGAGGTTCTTTACTTAAGAAAGTTTTCTCCAAGTAATAAGAAGTGACAAGGTCAGCAATCGGAAAATAGTCCAGATCATGAAACCATTAGACTGGAGCGGAACAGTTTTAACTATGGTGATTTGGTTTAGTCTGAGGAAAGAAAGAGGTTCGGCTACCACAGCAATCAGAGTAATAGAAGAGCGAGGGACCCAGACCCAGAAGCCGACCCAAAATCCGCTGAGATGACACCAAAAAAAAAAAAGAAGGCCATTGAAGGACTGAGGACTGGAATGGAAGCATACCAGTAGGGAAAATTTCTGACATAATAATATAGTTTTCTCCCCGGCAAAACTTTACACCACTGGGTAGAAGACAAGCAAACATACATATATACATACATACATACATACGGACGGACAGACAGACAGACTGCGGGCCAGTCGGCCGGACAACATACACACACAACCACCCACCCAGCCAACCCACACACCCACCCCCACGCACACATAGATGTTGTTGTTTGGCCATCGTAATCGATGAGACAACTTTGTCAACATTTGCTGTTCGCATGAGTTAGAAGATGGCTAAATAAGCCAATCGGAACCCTGCATTATCTGTCGCACTTAGTACAAGGAAATAGGGCACCCCTTTCCACCAGGGTTGATGTAAGCAGATTTGCAGAGCGATCGTCATTGTACAGCCTCATTTATTGTTGATGTCTTATGTCTCTGTACACCCTCCACAATAGTGCTCCACCAGCTTGAGCGATTGGTGGCGATTATTTCACAGTCAATCAACTTGATTAATACCGGATTGGATCAGTGATCTCTTAAGTGTATCCTTGTACCGTCTCCACTGACCACCGTTTGCTCTCTATCCATTTTGCAGTTCACCATATAGCATCTATTTTGGTAGACGTTGATTCAACATGCGTATCACATGGTCAGCCCATCACAGCTGGGGTGCACATATCATAGTGTGTATACTGAACATGCCCGATCGCGCTAACACATCTGTATTTGGCATCATGTCCTGCCATGTAATCCTCAGTAGTTTCCGCCGACAGTGTACATGAAAGTTGTTTAATTTCTTGACATGACGACTATAGATCCAGGTCTCACACGCATATAAGATAGTAGGTAGAACAATTGCAACGTATACCTTCATTGTTGTTTGAGTTCTGATCCATCATCTATAATTAGTTAGTCGTCGGATCATCATCATCGCACTCGGAATAAGTCCAAACGCGCTCAGATCTCATCCCCTGTATGTTTGCCAGCACGTGATGACTGAACGTTCCGGTCCTGTGTTAGTTAACCAGACGTCTTTAGAACCCAGTGTGGTGTCCCTTCCTCGCAGTCCCTCGTTTCAATTCCAATTTAACCAGTCGCGCCATGAACGTAGAGTCTAGATCAACTCCCGAATCGTCTCTCCAACCGATTTCCCTAACGGCGTTTAGAATATCGGCTTGACCATTAATCTCCAGCCCGCCACTATAGCTGTACTCGCCAACCTATCAGCTCTCTCGTTACCTTCGACACCTGAATGTCCGGGAATGAGTATGGGGGTGACTCTGTAAACTTGACATCGCCTATCCCACACCCTACTATGAAGTCTGCCAAATACAGCACGTGCCCTAGCTTTTCTTGCATTCATCTCATCACCTATGTGAATAACCTGAGACAGAGTACTGATAAGGTCCGTACATCTTTTAATATATAAGCGGTAGAGGTTTTCCAACCAAACTGTGATCCGAAACAAAGACAAAGTTAGAAGCAGTTTGGTCATGGAATCGTATGAGACAACAATTGGAGACCGAAATTCCAATGCAGAATACGTCACGAGAATGCGCATATCTCTCTAAGTTCAACGATAGCCACCCCAATCATCAATTTTTGAAAAATGCATACATACATACTTACATACATACTTACATACATACTTACATACATACTTACATACATATATACATACATACTTACATACTTACATACATACTTACATACATACTTACATACATACTTACATACATACTTACATACTTACATACATACTTATATATACATACATACTTACATACATACTTACATATATACTTACATACTTACATACATACTTACATATATACATACATACTTACATACATACTTACATATATACATACATACTTACATACATACTTACATATATACATACATACTTACATACATACTTACATATAGACTTACATATATACATACATACTTACATATATACCTACTAAACTTACATACATACATAATTACAAACATATATAGATATTTTCATATATACATACATACTTACATATATACTTACATACTTACATATATACCTATTAAACTTGCATACATACATACTTACAAACATAGATACTTTCATTTATACATACATACTTACATACATACATTTAAACAAGTGGTCGGCCAGGGTCTTTGTGTTTGACAAGGACAAGAATAGCACCACTGCCCCACAGAGAGCATGTAATAGCAGGCGACAAACTGTGTGACATGGCATAACACTGGTCATGGTTAGGTTGTTTGTTTAGAGCAGCATAGATGGCGCCTAACAGGCTGCGGGCTTACCTTGCTCTGGTGTTTGAGTCTATTAAGATGGATTCGCACATTGGTTAACCACCCTCCGTTAGCGATTGTCTCAACGCAGCAAGGTATTAAGCTGCTCGAGCCTAGCCCGCTAAGCAGGAAATCCTTCTCCCGGCTAGATCCAGCTGATAGCAGAGCTGGGACCTGTACATTGACATCTGCCCTGGTAGAAGTACAGGTCGACTAAAAACATTTAAATAATGAATTTATATTGATTATTTCTTTCATCAACAGATGTCGGCGCCAACAATGGAGCGTGGGTGTGGATTGACGGGAAGCCGCTTGGCACCTACACTAGTTGGGCAAACAGGAATATCAATGGTTCCCCCTTCTTAAATGACTGTGTATATGTTTCACTTAGTAAGGAATGCATTTTTACTGTAGCTGGGTATCCAAAGTTACTGCAATATGATCATGTTTAATGTACATCGACCTCGGTTTACGGATTTTCGATAATAACAAATAATCATCTAGGTGACAGAGTAATAAGAGTGCTTGTCTCCCGCTGCTAAGGGACTGCATTAGATCACTGGCATCAACAAACTCCAATCTATCCAGCTGTAAATAGGTACCTGATTTACAGCTAGTGAAGTCAGAGAGGCAAAAGAAAGGTGTGGGTCATCCCACCTAATCAATCAATCAATCAATCACTCAATCAAAACACCTGAGTTCCTTAGTAAATGTACACCAAGTTCTCCTGTCCTGGACCATCCATTCCTGCTCTGTCCACGTCTTACCTGTTTTCTTTGTTTGTCTTGATCTCTCTTCTACCATTACAGTCTGATCTACATCTATATGTGCCCAGCCTTGCGCCTTGGAGAGGATACTCCAGCTAATCACCTCAAGGGTGCATCATCTCATAGTCAGTAATGACTGAAGGAGGCTTCTCGGTCTTCTCCATGTATGTATTGGTCAGCTTCTACTTCACTTGTCTTGAGTTTTCTAGATCTTAGTTATCTTTCCATTTCAATCTCTTGATTCTATACATTCACTCTTTTATGAAAGTCTGTACATTTTCGGTGTTTTGTTGTTGTTATTGTTCTTTATGTTTCAGAGCCACACAAAAAAACAGCTTTTACACTAAAGTTGAACATTTTTCTTTTTGTGCTGGACTTAATTTCTTTTGATTTCCATAAATTTCCCAATGCAATGGAAAATCATCTCGACATTTGAATTCTTATTTTGAAATCATTATATATACCTCCTACTTTGTCTATATTGCTACCAAGATATATGAATTCCACATCGGCAGTGTCGACAGCCTCAGGATGACCGCTGCTTTTTTCGAAAAAATAAAGGTTGATGTCTGACTGCGTACGATGAAGAAGAAGAAGAATAAGAATTCCATATCTTGTAGAAATGTCTCCCAACATAATTTGATTGTGGTTAGTTACATTCTCATAGTCTTTGTTTTTATCTCTGTGTATTCCGAGTCCCAATTTTTGTGATCTCTCATCACCTTTACTTTTTTAAAATTTTGCATCTGAAAGCCGTAATGAAGCTGGAGAGTCAAGTCATCGACAAGGTCCAGCTCATCAAGTTGTTTTGCCAAATTCAAAGAAATTACAGTTTTTTTGGTTGATGTGTTCGTATTCAAGTAAATTGTCAGCAGAAAGAGACACAGTGATTAAAAAAAAACCACCTGTCACACACCAGTTCTTATCTCAAAGGGTTAAGAAAACTGATCTTCATGTTAATTACATTTCATGTCTTCGTACGTTTTAAAACATTATATATATATATATGTGGGTAGGAAGACTAATGTCTAGTCAGGTTAAATATACTGATCAGACATGTTAGTCGGGTCAGGCAAAACATACTGGCCAAGACCCTCACATCGGCTTCCTAGTAGACCTCCCTGGAAACGGGTTGTTGTCATGGCAGCCTGGCTAACGAGGTGAGGGATCGACATGATCCCTGTAGTCGTGAGTTACACGCAGATGACGTCAAGCATAACACAACCGTCTAGAGGACCACTGTCCACCTTCATCAGCACGCTCGGGATGTGTGGAAAGCTACTGCAACCCGCCACGTAAAGTCCTTTTCAGGGCGCACAAAAGAGTAACCAACTCATTCTGGGCATTCGAAAACAACAATATTAGGGCAATTCATGGACACTACATTGTGCCCGAGCAATTTCCAGAGTGATTCTTTGTCTAAGCTGTCAAATGTTTTTTCATAGTCAACAATTCCGATATAGAGTGGTGAGTTCCATTCCACACTTTGTTCAACTTTTATTCTCAGTGTAGGAATTTGGTATGTACAGCCATATTTTTTATTGAAAGCCTACATGTGCATCTGCCAGCTATTTGTCTATGGGTTTTTTTCATTCTGTCCAGTATTATTCAATTCAACATTTTCACAGCGCTATCATTTGTCTTCTTTTGCAGATCTCACGTCTTGACTACGTAGCCTTCCTTCTGGTCTGCTATAATTGTTTCCCTGTTTCAAACTTCATAAAAAAAATGGATATATATATATATATATATATATATATACATGTTGGATGTCTGCCTCGACTAATTTTGCTTAGACACTGTCGGGACCAGTTGGCAGTTGGAAATTAAAAAGAGTAGGATTAATGGCCGCTGATCGGGCAAAATTCAAGTTAAAAATCTACTAAAATTATTCCAGGGATTCTCCCCCCACAGAAAATATGTCACACAAATAGGACTGAGTGGCTATAACAACAGGTCTTTGGTTATGTGGTTAGCAGAGCGGCATAGATGGCGTCTGACATGCTGCGGGTCGACCTTGCTCTAAATTATGCTTCCACCACCATCAGTCCCAAATAATAGGCAATCGTATATTCCAGGGGCTACCAACTGTTAGGGTTGGTAACAGATGCTAGGATTGACCTCGCAAGTCACCAGCATACTTTCGCCTGCCAGAAAATATGAAACAAAGGAGTTTACACTTCCCCACGATGTCTAACAATGCAAGTGGACTGAAGAGATATATATATATATATATATATATATATATATATATATATATATATATATATATATATATATATATATATATTAATATATATATACCAGTGGCTTTACCATCTTAAAAAATAATTATGTCTGACTTAATTTCTTCTTTGTTTGGTCTATTGCAATTAAATTGTAGTTCTATTTCCTTTGACTATGGATCTTTTCGAACTGATCTGTTAAAAAGTTATTGAAATATATTATGTCCGTCATCTCTTCATTTGCTCATTTTGTTGCTAATAAAATGTCCTTCCTTGAATTAAATAAAGCCATTTACTTACATTATGTTTTCTTGCTATTTTCATTGTATTCTAACATTTGTAGTGACGGTTTGGTTCTGAACTCTAATCCTTTTAAAATATGTATTCCGACATTTGTAGTGACGGTTTTCGAAGAAATGGTTTTACATAATTAAGTTCTTAGTTTTCTGTAGTCAACTTTTATGGCATACTTGGAAGGATACAGTGGGCCTGTTTTTATCAACCTGGGTACCAGTTGGGTGGTTATGACTTATTTATTTAGCTTGTCGCTCCAAGTGAAGCATGGGGCCATCACTACAGCTGGCCACTTTACACTAAGCCTTGAGCATTTGTAGTAGTGGATTAATAGAAATATTTTTATTTTATTAGGCTATAATGGTATAATAATTTCATGCTGTGTATGAGTATATTTTTACAATGAATTGTATTTTCTTTTAATTTTCAGTGAATGAATTCAAATGGCATTAACAGTCAACCGAATCATGCTATGTTTGACTAATTTCAGATAACGGTAACTCTGCTGACTACAAGTGGCGGACAACGGCCAACTGTGCACAGACTATTGGTTTTATTTGCCAGAAAAATCAAACTGCTCCTGTTTTAACTACAACTACACTTAGTAAGTGTAAAATATTTTAGCTTTAAATCTGTAGGAATGGCTTTCACATTTTATGGTAAATTACAGAGGTTTTTCCTGTGGCTTTCTTCTCCTTCCGCAGCATTCCTTACCACCGTTACCTGCACTTGGGAGGTGTTTTACCTTCAGGCATCTGACCAGGCATATATCTGAGGTACAGCTATAATCCAGGTTGTCTCTATCTCTCCCTACCCCATCCCCCACCAGACTAAATCTACAGTTCAGCGACAGGACATGGTAGACTAAACAGATACTTCAACTGGGCCTGGCTAGTCGCAGTCCAATACACATCCAAATGAGGCAGGACAACATGTACTGCATGCATGTCCAGGATCCACAACAGAAATAATGTGTTTTTCAGTTCATTTTGTTTACTAAGACAAGGTCCGTTATTATGCTTTTGGCACCTATCGGTCCAGTGCATCTGAGTTTATCATAAATTTTGAAAAATGGATTTACTTCCCATAGGAGCAATACCTTGCTATTTCATGAATCCAAACATTTCTTTTGTGTCATTTTAGTTTGTCAAAGCAAACCATATTTCAGTGTGGCTTACTGGGGAACAAGAATACAAATAGGCTTACAAAAAATGGAATGAGATTGTGAACAAGCAGACATTTGCGAATCAGCAGACATTGCAATCACATCAAACAATCACTCAATCAATCAACCAATCAATCAATGTTGTTTAAGCGCCATACACGGCATATAAGACAGAAACCAGTGCTCTATAGTTTGATCTGCGTAACGTCACTCTTTTTAGTTTATGTATGTTGTTCAAGTCCATATTAGAACCCTCTCTGACGATTGTTCTGCAGAGAGTTTCTTTCAGTCTTCCTCTTTTCCTGCTGTCAGATGATGACGACATAAATGCTTGCAGAGGGAGTCTGTTACTGTCTATTCTAGGAACATGCTCGATGTATGACCACGGTTTTTTTCTGAGTGATGAAACATATTGTTGATTGGTGGCTTCTCTAATTGTTTTGTTGGTTATGAATTGATATGAAATCACATATTTGAGAAAAAGAGACTGTCAGAAAAAAACAGAACCAAGCCATGTCACACTCTTGCCCGGCAGGAACAGATCACCATTCGTCACCTCGGGACAGCGCACCACAAACTGAACATACACATGTACAAGCTTCGACTGTCTACTTCAACACCTTCTACATGTGGACTAAACAAACAAATCGCTGAGCACGTATTACAGGACTGCCTCCTGCATGACCTTATACTGGTCCAACAATTCAACACTAAATTCCAAATTGTACAGAGCTAATGAGAAGCTCATAACAGTGGACGAGTTCACCACGGAAAGTCGGTGTCATTGTAAACATTAAAGAAGTGATTACAAGGAGTCTGTCAAGTGCTTAATTAAGTCCTTATTAGATTGAATTGGTGGTCTACTTCTGTTACTGTTCTTATGTCATGTCGCATTTCAACATTAATTCTTTTTTCAGCCATTATCAGAACAAAAAACAAAACACAACTGCGATATCATTGTTTCGTTTAGTATCGAAGAATTTATATGGCTAAAGAATAATGGCAGCTTGTCTTTACTTGCAATCACTACGGAGTGTGCATGCTTGATTTTTATTTTACCACAAATAGAAAAGAAAAACACAGGTCTTACCAAATTTGTGAACTTGACTCCCATTGGTCTCTTAGATAACCACCCAAACTATTCTACCACCTGCTCATTGTCACAATTAACAGTATGTTAATTTAAAAGGTTATATGTACATTTAAAGATTAAGCATGTTTTCTTTTTTGAATCTTAAAGATTAAGTATGTTTTCTCTGTTTTACCTTGATGACTAAGTACATTTCCTCAGGTTAACCTTGACAATGGGACGATGAGGCTAACTTCTGGTCAGGCAAAACACACTGATCAGACAGGGTCAGGAGAAATATACTGGCCAAGACCCTCACCTGATCTCCTCGTTGGTTATCCTGGAAACAGGCTGTTGTCGAGGACAACAGTCTGGCTAACAAGGGGAAGTTCAACGTAATCCCTATAGTACTGAGCGACATGCAGATGAAGTCAAGCATAGGACAACCGTCTGGAGGATCCCGATCCACCTTCGTCAGCATGCTCGTGATGTGAGGAAAGCTATGACAACCTGCCACTTAACGCTCTTTTCAGGGCGCACAAAAGAGTAACCTATTCATTGTAGGCATTCACAAACAAAAAACAACAATCTTGACAATTAATCATGTTTGCTCTTCTGTTCTACCATGAAGGTTAAATACTCTTCCTCCATTTTACCTTGAAAATTAAGCATGTTTTTTATTTTGAACCTTGATGATTAAGCATATATCCTCTTTTGAAACATGTCAATTAAACACATTTCCTCTGTTTTGCCTTGAAAATTAAATACTTTTCCACTGTTGAAACTTTTGAAATAAAATGTTTTCTTTTTTTAATTTGAAAATTGAGAATGTTTTCTGTTTTTACTTTGTAAATTATGTATGTTTTCTTTGTTGTACTTTGATGAAGGTCATGCATGCTGGCAACATCAGAACACATCTATTACCATTTGCCTGTGTATAAAAAATAAATAAATTTACCAGCTGTTGTGTTCAATAAATCATATATGAACTTGAAAATTATTAAATGATTTCTCTGTTTTAGGACCTCTTAACTGCTCTCCTGGTTGGACTTCTTTTCCTGCCCAGCGCACATGTATCCGACTGTACAGCAGTCCGACGACATGGCCAGATGCTCGACAACAGTGCAGAAGGACAATGCCAATGGCAGACCTTGTCAAACTGAGTAACTCTGCTCTGACTAGCTTTGTTAACAGTAAGTATCACACTTGTTCAGTGATGTAACCAAAGACCATTTACACCTACATGTAAAGATTACTAATAACATTGTTTCGTATAATTTAGTGCTTGTAGCAATATATAAATATATTTTGTTAATTTTTTTTTGCATTCGTCATATTTCTCTAATGCCTAAGGCGGTGTGCATTGCATTGTGGTTTTTATTTTGTGCCTGTTGCCCCAGTACATACAACTTTATGTAAGGGCCTGTGTCCTTCTGCATTTTCTAAGGGTTTGCTTCACCGGTAACAGCCGGTGCAGTGATGGGGATCGAACCCAGCACCTTCTGGTTGTGAGCCATGTCACTTAACCCTTAACCACTAGCCCACGCCATCTCCTATATATATATATATTGTTAATTCATTACGAGTGATGAAGACCTTTTCTCTTTTTGATAAACCAGTCCTTTCAGTTGAGTATTCTGTGAGTCGGGGCTGTGGATTGGTGCAGATGTGGCTGACGATTCTGATATGGGATCTGCATAATCACAGGCAGTGAGGGCATGGAAAGTTTGCTTCATGAGACGGTGATGCTTCATGGGCTTTTCTATTCTGTCTCTGTTATTTTGATGCAGCCTTTTTGGAAGCCTCACATGATGCAGTTCCTCTGTGGAAAGCTGTGTGCCAGGTTGCATGGTCTTGTGTAGCACATGTTTCGAGGTTTATGCTGAAGGCCTTTAAAGACATTTTAAGTGGGTCTTTAAAGTGCTTCTCTTTGTTTCCTCCTGCAAGCGTTTGCCCTTTTGCATCTTGCCCCCCAAAATTATTTTTGGTAGCCATTACTCTGGCATGCAAACCACATGACCAGTCCAGCGAATATGTGATTGCATCATGATGGCATCAATGCTAAAGATACCATCTTTCTGAAGAACAGCAGTGTCTGGGATCCTTTCTTACCATTTGACATTCATCACCCTCCTACACAAAAAACGATGCCTATTACCAGTTGAACAGAAAAGAGCAGGTCGTGGTCTTCAGACTTCGCACTGGCCACAATAGACTGAGGTACCACCTATTCAATAAATTGAAGATAGGTGGCACTGACGAATGCATGTGCGGTACTGGGAAAATGACCGCTGAACATCTTCTGCAAAACTGCCCCACCAATGAGGATCAGAGAAAGCAGATGTGGCCATCACCAGTGGCAACACTAGACAAGCTCTATGGCAGTGTCGACAGCCTCAGGATGATCG
Organism: Ariolimax columbianus; assembly: GCA_036924085.1. Taxonomy (NCBI): domain Eukaryota; kingdom Metazoa; phylum Mollusca; class Gastropoda; order Stylommatophora; family Arionidae; genus Ariolimax; species Ariolimax columbianus. Next base: position 116,346,815 of record JAVGWX010000002.1, read on the forward strand.
CTGCTTTTTTCGAAAAAATAAAGATTGACGTCTGACTGCGTATGACGAAGAAAGACATCACCCTCCTGAGACAAAGTGTGTGAAAATGATTCAGCTTCTTCACGTGACGCCTGTATGCAGTCCATGTTTCACTTGCATACAGCAACACTGGGACCACCACTGCCCTGTACACCTTCACCTTTGTCTGAAGGCTAATGCAATTTTGACACCAGATGTTTGAGTGTAATCTAACAAACTTGGCGTTGGCCTTGGCATTTCTGGCATTCATCTCATCATCCATGTCTACATTCTGAGACAGTGATATATATAAAACCTAATGTGATAAGGACGCTTGATTAGCATTACGTACCGTGTTCAACTTCCATTACTGGTGCACTCCAGTCGACTTGATTGTAAATGGATACCTGGATTACCAGTTAGGAAGATGAGATAGCAAGAAAGGGAACTGGCCCCTGACCTCCTAAAATAACTTGGGCTTAGTATAACAAAGTCTCCAACACTTCATCCCAACAGCAGTTTATGCATTTTGTCTTCCTTTACTTAAAGTGATCAACCCTTGTCTTTTTAGCTCATGCTTCTGCTGCCTTCTCAGATGTACTAAAAACTATTGCCCTTCACGAAGATAATGTCCACAACATCTTAATAATGGAATGTACGCTGTATTTGGATTATAGTGAGGAGGAATATGCGCTGGTCATAAATTTCGCTTTTATTCCGAGTTACCTTGGATCAGTGGCAAGACTATTGGTCGAGACAACTGGAGGTAACATGGGATGCAGGCACTCTGGTCTTACCTCCTGTGAGATCACATGTACTAAGGAGTCTGGAAAACACATATTTTGTTGAAACAATTCAAGAGCTCCAACTACCGTCGATAATCAGTGGAGCAGGAGATGATGCAAGTGCCCCTGATAAACTTTAACCTTGGTGTCCTGGACTATTTACACAATGACAATATCTAATAAATTGAATGTTGTTCTGTTGTTCATCTAGACATTTTGGCTATAGCAAGGCACATGAGACATCCAAGAATAGTCTGCATCTAGGCCTTAACTCTTGTGCAGTATCTGAAAACTACTGTAGTTTGAGTAAACTACAGAACTGTTGAGGATTCTGTTAGTAAATCAGTCAATCAATCAATCAATCAAAAATATTTCCTTACCCCCTGTGGAACACATGTCTTCAACAGATACATGCCAAGACATCTTGTCTTGAGTCATCTCTGCTGACTCAATCAATGTCTTTCCAATCTCTTTGATATTTGCCTCAAGCTCTCTTCCCCATGAAGGGGTAGGCATGCCTGTACTTCTCTTACCTCTGGGATTCTAGAACAGAGACTATCTTGTTTTTCATAAACAGTTTTCCTTAAAGTATGACCTTCCTGTTCGTAGTCATGTCCTGTTCCACCAGCATTTCTCTCCAGTTCTTTCCAACAGATCCATATTAATGATCATAGTCTACCATTTCAATCTCTTTATTCTACACAGGCACTCATTTATGAAAACTACACCTTTGTTGTTAACTGTTTTGTAGAAATTCACATTTCTGAACCATAAAATAGAACCGACTTTACATTACAGTTTAAGATTTTGATTCTGTGTTGGTTTTAATTTCTTTTCGATTTACATAAGTTCACGGACGCAATAAATGCACGCCTCATCTTTTGTGCACGTATTCTGACATCTGTATTAGTTCCTTCAATTTTGTCTATATTGCTACCAAGACATGTGAAGGACCTCACATCTTGTGGGAGGGTGCCACCCAACACAATCTGATCATCGACAGTTGCTTTGATTCTTAAAACCTGTGTTTTTGTCCTGCGTATTTACAGATAAAAAAAATCTGGAATCACATGTTTATTTTATTTTGCATCTGCCTTTCGGTATGGGAGAAAAGAGCCAAGTCATTGGCACAGTTCAGATCAAATGTCGTTCTGCTAAAGTGTATATAATGCTATTATTATTGGCTGATATTGTTGACTTCATATTCTAGTCTATGATAAACAGAATGAGAAATGGTGGCAAGAGATATCCATGGTGGACACCCATTCATCTCATAAAGGGCTCAGAAAGTTGACCCTCATGCTGAATCCGATAACTCATATTTGCATACGTTTTCCAAATTATGTTGGTGAACTTCAGGGACAGTTCATAGTGCATGAGCAATAGCCATAGTGATTCTCTGCTTAAACTCTGTTAAAGGCTTTGTTGTAGTACATGAATCGGATATAAAATGGTGAGTTTAAATCCAAACTCAGTTCAACAATTATGTGCACTGTAGCTATTTTGTCTGCAGAGAGCCTGTTTTGTCGAAAGCCTGGCTAGTGGTATCCTTATTTTTCATTTGCCAGTTTTTAAAAATCTCTCTGGAATTGTCACTTTCAAAATGTTCCAGAGTACGAGTAATAACCTATTCCTCTATAATTTGTATACTGCTGTAGGTCTCCCTTCTCTGGCACTTAGTCAAATGCCCTCCTTCCATACAGCTAGAATTTGTTTCTCTCAATATAGTCAGTGGTTGTCTGCAAATAGAACCACATGACTTCCGAGCACAAAAATAGCCACTGGTTGTCAGCAAATAGAACCACATGACTGCTAAATGCAGGAATAGTCAGTGGTTGTCAGCAAATAGAACCACATGACTGCTGAATGCAAGAATAGTCAGTGGTTTTCAGCAAATAGAACCACATGACTGCTGAATGCAAGAATAGTCAGTGGTTGTCAGCAAATAGAACCCCATGACTGCTGAATGCAAGAATAGTCAGTGGTTTGTCAGAAAATTGAATCACATGACTGCAGAGTTCAGGGATAGGTACAGATACCTTTGCCATGAGAAGTGACTGCTCTACCATTACGCTACAGATGCTCAACAAAACAAAATTTGATGAAAAGTAGAAAGATAACACTGGTATCTTTGCATTAATAGGATATGACATATCCAGGTCAGTTTTCGACTAATCCACAATAACATAACATTGTAAGAATAGCTAGTCAAAACATGTTTTTATTGTGATATTAAACAAAAATGCTTGTCAAATTTCCAGCCCTGATCACTGCCAATAAAGGCATCTACTGGATTGGTCTTAATGATCAGAAAAAGGAGGGATGGTTTTCATGGCTTGATGAAACTAACAAGGTATACATCTGTTCAGTTAGACTGTGTGGGAAGGTGTAATCTTCTTTCCCATGCCATATGTGTGACCAATGTTAATTTAAATCTGTGCTGCTGTAATGTTTCTTCAACATTCAATCAATCAATAGTACGCTTAGACGATCAGGGCCCATCGCGACAAATGACCATGTAGGTGGTGGTGATTTAGCCAGGTGGTACGAGGGCAGCCCCGAGCACATCACCAGGACAAGCATGGCTACTTCCTGTAACTCCGCTCCCACAGTCTGTCGGAGCATCTCGTCGGCTGGGACTTCCCGGGAAAATGCGAGCAACGTGACTGAAGAGGGAGAGACGATGGCGATCAATCGTTTAGACAATGCCTGCAAGTTGAGTACATCAAACTGTTTTACTGTTGAAAATCATGCTATGCCAGATGAACCCAAGGATGCGCAGGTGGAAAACCTCAAGACGCTCCCTGTCCTGCTGTAGTAGTGTCCAGGACACAGAGCTGTACAGGAGAATGGGGACAATACAGGAGGAGTAAATACGAAGCCTGGTCTTTAAGGAGAGGATTCGCTGGGACCAGACTTTGCAGAGTGAGTGCATGGATGAAGCCGCTAACCCCATCCTACGAGGGATGCCATGGCTGCTGCGTGCGAAAAAGGATGTGTCTGATGCCAAGGTAGATGAAGTCCTCGGCTGCTGCAACAGGATTGTCGTTCACAGTTATGCTCAGCGCAGAGGGGCCCCTGCTGAGGTTTTGGATTTTCGTTTACCTCCAGAAAATGTGCAAGTCTAGGTAGGTAGCCAATCGATCCAGTGCCTCTATGGGGCATAGAAGGGCCTGAGAATTGTATCCCGATATGATCACATCATCAGCGTAGACAAGATCAGTTACCTGAGAGTCGCTGACAAGGACCCCTGGATTGTGTGCAGAAAACTATGTGAGGATCCAGTCCATAGCGCAGCAGAAAAGTGCAGGGGCGAGGACGCAGGCCTATTGAATACCAGATGATGTAGAGAACTCCTCTGTGAGATCCTGCCCGAGCCAAATTTTGGCGCTGTCGGGACTGTGAAGCTCCTCAATTAGGGTCAGCAGCATGCCTGGGATACCCAGGCATTGTAGGGCCTTCCACAGGGCGTGTCTGTCCACAGAATTGAAGGCAGCCTGTAGGTCAACGAAGGCGATGTGGGGAGGGTGGTTAAACTCGCTGTGCAGTTCTGGGAGGAGGCGGTGAGCGAGAATGGCATCAATGGTGGAGCGAAAAGCTGTAAACCCTGACTGTTGGGGGCGACAATGCCTCATTAAAACGGGCTGCAATCTGGAGAGAAGCAGATGTCCGAAGACCTTGCCGGGGACGGACAGTACATTATAGGCCTGTAATTGTCGCATTTCAGACGGGAGCACTTTCCCTTGTACAGGGAAATTATTAGTTCATCGCGCCACACCAGTGTTCCACACCATTGCGAAGAGTTGGTGCAGGGTGGTTGTCATCGAGTCCAAGGCATACTTTAAATGCTAAGACGGAATATTCTTGTGGCCAACAGCTCTGCCGTCTTTAAATTTTTTCTATTGCTGCCTTAACCTCAGCAATGGTAGAGGTGTCAGGGATGGTGTCAGCATCAGGAGTTACTGTGAGAGACTCACATAGTAGATATGGCTATGGCGTGGTGGGCTATTTCCTCACTTGAGGTGCAGAGGGATCCATCAGACTTATTCAGGCATTTCGGGGTGCCCGAGGCACGTTGGAAGGTTTTTTGGAGGTTTTTAACACCGTCAATCAATATATTATTTGGTTTTTCTCTTGATCTGATGCATCTTTGGGGCTTTGATAACATCTGTGTTTAATAATACCAACATTGAAAGACACATCAAACAAATCCTAATATTAGCAATCACAGAGAACAACAATTAATGCCATCAACATGGATAGACACACATCTAACAATTTATAATTAAAATTTATAGCAATCCAACATTGTATGTCACCAACATTTAGGAAACCTCCAAAAATTCATGCCATCGATATTCATAAAACATACAATAATTAATGTCACCAACATTTATGAAACATCCAATAATTGAAATCACACACATACGTTACCGTTGGGGAACTGTTTGGCTCAAGTGACCATCAAATCATCCGTTGGGATCTTATTGTAGGGAAAGAAGTAAACATAAACATGCGAACATACGACTACTCTAAGGCAGATGTTAAGAGGATGAAAGAGGCAGCGAACCACATAATCTAGAAAGATATTGTCATAGGAACAGATGTTGAACAGGAGTGGGAAAGTTTTAAAACAGTTCTAGAAACGCTTAAAGAGGAATGTGTTCCATGTAGGGAGGTAAAACCCAAGCGTAAAAAGTGGATAACTAGATTTGTAGTGAAATGTAGAAGAGCAAAAAATAAAACATGGAAAAAATATATAGAGGCAGGTAAATCAAAAGAAACATATGTAAAATATTTGGACAAGCAGAACATATCTCAGAAAGTGAATTAAACAGCAAAAATAGACTTTGAAAAAAAACTTGCTCAGATGATCAAGACTGACAGTAAAAGCTTCTTCTCTTATGTTAGAAATAAACAAAGAACGAAAGACAAAGTAGGCCCTCTCAAAGACAGTACAGGGAAAATAATAAGTGATAATAGGGAGGCAGCTAATCTGCTCAATCAGTACTTTGGTACAGTCTACACAAAAGAGGACTGCTCCAAGATCCCAGAGCCTATAGATATTTTTCAAAGAGACAGGGATACAGCGGGATTAAGATCAATCTGTATTACAGAGGAAATGGTTTTTAAAAAATTGGAGGGGTTGAAAGTGAATAAATGTCCAGGTCAAGATGGTATTCATCCAAAATTGCTATATGAAATTAGAGACCAACTAACAAAACCATTGGCTATATTATGTTCTCAATTACTTACAAAAGGGATTGTTCCACGGGATTGGAAAGATGCAGGAGTGATCCCCTTATTCAAAAAAGGCAAAAAATCAGATCCAGCAAATTATAGACCGGTGAGTTTAACGAGCATAGTCTGTAAATTGTTAGAGTCAATAATCAAAGAAAACATTGTAATGCATTTAGAAAAATTTAATCTAATTAGAAATAGTCAGCATGGGTTTACTAGATGGAGATCATGCTTAACAAATCTATTAGAATTCATGGAGGAGGTTACTAAAATCATAGATAAAGGAGAGCCAGTGGATGTTATTTATCTAGACTTTGTAAAGGCCTTTGATTGAGTACCTCATCAAAGATTATTTCGAAAGTTAAAATCACATGGAATAGGTGGGGAAGTTGCCAAATGGATTGAAAATTGGTTAACGGGAAGAAGGCAGAGGGTGAGCATAAATAAGGAGTACTCTGAGTGGTGTGAAGTGAAAAGTGGTGTGCCACAGGGCTCGGTTTTGGGACCAATTTTGTTCTTGATATATATAAATGATTTGGACATTGATATGGGATCCATGATTGCAAAATTTGCTGATGATACAAAACTATGCAGTAGTGTCTCATCTAAAGCGGAAGTGGATATATTGATGTCGAATTTAGATAAAATTTGAGAATGGTCTGTAAGCTGGCAAATGGAGTTTAATGTAGATAAATGTACAGTCATCCACATGGGTAGATCCAATATGGAACATAATTACAGAATGGGGGAAAACAATATTAGGAAGATAGATAAGGAAAGGGACCTAGGGGTTATAATAGATCATACAGGAAAGGTGAGTAAGCAAGTTAAGGTAGCAGTGAAAAAGGCAAATGCAATGTTAGGTATGATAAAAAGAAATATTAAACATAGGAGCAAGGAAGTGATCGTCAAACTGTATAAAGCTTTAGTTAGACCTAGATTGGAGTACTGTGTATAGGTGTGGAGTCCTTATCATAGAGGGAATATAAACATACTGGAAATAATACAAAAAAGAGCGACAAAGATGATAGTGGGATTCCAGAATTACAGTTATGAGGAACGACTCAGAAAAACCGGCCTACAGTGTCTCGAAGAGAGAAGAATTCGTGGTGACTTAATACAGGTTTATAAGATGATCAGAGGAATCGATAAATTAGACTATAACAAGTTTTTTAAAATACAGCCACCTACAATAACACGAGGGCATAGCTACAAGCTGACTAAAGAGAGGTCCAGGTTAGATATTAGGAAATATTTTTTTAGTCAGAGAGTGGTGTCTGCTTGGAATGCATTACCAGGGGAGGTAGTGGATGCAGGGACAGTTAATGCATTTAAGAATAAACTGGATGCGCATAGCTTTTAGAGCAAGGTAATGTAAATGTAACTGGTTGTATATAGACTCTGCAGGGTCTTCTAAACCAGTATAAAGACGTTAAGTTTTAAGTTTAAGTTTATGAAACATCCAACATTTCAAATCATTAACATCACATGAAACATCCAATGGATGTGGACTAGTGGTTAAGTGACACGGCTCACAACTCTGAAGGTGCTGGGTTTGCTCCCCAATCACAGCACCGACCGTTACCCCGGGGAAGCAATCCTTTAGAAAAAAGCAGGAGGAAGTTGGATGCACTGAGCCAACAGGGGCAGAAAGAACATAGTGCAAAGCACACTGGGAATGAAGAAATATAGCGAACACAAAAAAACAAAAGATTCAACAATGTAAATCATTAACATCACATGAACCGGACAACAATTCAAATCATCAACATCACATGAAACATCCAACAATTCAAATCATCAACATCACATGAACCATCCAAGAATTACAGTCTCAAAAATAAATAAAAACATTAATCAATTACTTTCTGTAACACTGATAGAAATATCTAACAATACACACAAACATTCTTCATTTTGCAACAGAATGAATGTATTGTCATAACAGAGTTTGTTCTGCAGACCACTTATGTAAACTGGGATGCTGGGAGGTCCAATAATTCTGGAGGCAATGAGAACTGTGTCGTCGCTGATGGCAACAAAAATAATAAATGGAGTGATTTAGACTGCAACACACTCAATCGGTTCATTTGTCAAATAGTACCTTGTAAGTGTACATGTTTGTTGACATTTGGCGTTGATAGTCTGATATAGAACTTTGGTCATCTGATATATAAATTTAATAGTTTGATAGAGAACTGATCATCTGACTTATAATTTTGTAAGTTTGATATAGTTTTTTGATCATCTGATATATCAATCTGATAGTCTGATATAGAATTTTGGTAGTCTGATATAGAACCTTGATCAGCTGATATAGATCCTTGGTCAGCTGATATAGAACTTTGGTAGTCTGGTATAGAACTTTGATGTGGTGATATAGAACTTTGATCATCTGATATAGAAATTTTTGAATCTTGTATAGAATTTAGGTTATTCTGATATATAACTTTGGTAGTCTGGTATAGAACTTTGGTAGTCTGATATAGAACCTTGATAGTCTGATATAGAAGAAGCTTGCTACATTTTGTCAATAGGGAATAAAATATATACTAATTTAAAATGCAATTTCTACAGTGGAATGCGGAGGGAGTCATTAACAAAAAGCTTTCCCTAACACATCACTTGCATGAAGGTAAGATTGACGTGGCATGTACCCAAGAAACACACCTCAACAACAACCACAAATTCTCAATCAGAGGATACCAGACCTTCCGTCTGGATAGAGAAGGTCACAAAGGAGGGGCTCTGATACTGACACGTAACTGCATACCGAGTAGCGCGGTAGCTGTCAATCACACCGGACAAGCAGAAATTGTAGGAGTTGACATAATGGCTCAAGAGACGAAGATCCGCATCTTCAACCTGTACGGACCACCAAATAAAGACCTATCGCTCTCGAGTATGGAAGTCAAAGACTCCAACTGCATAGTAGTTGGAGACTTCAACAGCCACTCGGAGAGATGGGGATACTCGGACACAGACAGCAGAGGTGATGTAGTGGAAGATTGGGAGATAGACACAAATCTCTATCTAATCAATAGGCCGGAGGATAGCCCTAGCTTCTATTCTAGAACATGACATACCAATTCTACTCCAGACTTGGCTTTTTCCACAGTGGACATTCAGAATAAAATAGACCGCCAGGTGCTAAACCAATTGGCAGGTATCGACCACAGGCCAATTAGGCTAGAAGTTGATATGGAAGTAGGCCCACAGGAAACAAAACCGCTCCCACGTTGGAATTACAAACGAGCCGACTGGAACAGATTTGCAAGCCTGACAGATGGGCTGTGTGAAACCATCAACACACGGAACAACAAAATGAAGGCTATGGTGGAAAGCCTAAGCAAAGCAATAATGCAAGCTGCCACTGAAACCATCCCAAGAGGGGCAAGGAAAAATTATAAGCCCTATTGGAATGATGATTTGCAGAAAGCGGAAGACGCAGTCACAAATGCTAGGAACATGACAGAGCGAGAACAATCTATGGAGGCAAATATCGCCCTCAAAGCCGCCACGGCAAAATACAAATACACTCTAAAGCAAACAGCAAGAGAAAGCTGGAAAAACAACACAGAAAGCCTCAATTTAGACAAAGAAGGGAACAAACTATGGAAGCTAGTCAGAGCCATGAATGACGAAACTCGATCAAACAAACAAATCACCATCAAGCAGGGCGAAAACTTGCTCACTGGAAAAAAAGCAGCAAACGCCTTTGTTGAACATTATGCCAGAGCAAATCACATTGAGGTCCCTGCAGATAGGCATACAGACATTAGTGAAGAGCAAAAGGGGCACGACAACATCAATATGGCACAAGAAGAGCATATGATGGCAAAATTAACAATGAACAAAATGGAAGAGGCCATGAGAACATTAAATTAAAGGTAATCTCCCGGGAAAGACCGGATAACAAACGAAATGCTGATGGGGCTGGGCCAAACAGCAAAGAGGAAACTGCTATCAGTCCTGAACCAAAGCTGGAAAAGGGGTATTGTCCCCCAGGCATGGAAAGACGCAGTACTTGTACCAGTACCATAGAAAGGAAAAGACAAAACAGATCCAAATGGATACAGGCCTATCAGCCTACTGAGCTGTGTCGGTAAACTGATGGAACGTATGATAAACACCAGACTAATGTGGCATCTGGAAGAAAAATGAATACTAATTCCACAGCAAGCAGGCTTTAGACAGCACAGATCCACTGAGGACCAGGTCATCCTCATAGCCCAGGAAATAGAAGATGCCTACCAGGCACAGAAACACACAGTAGCGGTCTGGGTGGACCTGGAAAAGGCATTTGACAAAGTCTGGAAAGAGGGACTTAGAGTCAAGTTACGAAGAAATGAAGTTTTCGGGAAAATGTACAAATGGATAAGACACTACCTCAAAAACAGAACGCCCAGAGTTCAAGTACAAGGGCAGATGAGCAAAAAGGTGACACTTGAGCAGGGAGTACCCCAAGGGGGAGTACTGTCACCCACACTCTTCCTGGTGTATATAAATTCCTGGTGTATATAAATGACATAAAAGTGAATATACCAAGAAAAGTCCATATCTCAATGTTAGCAGACGATCTGGTTATGTGGACCTCTGAATAGAATCTCATCTTAGCAAGAAATCGGATGCAGCAGGCCTTAACATCGTTGGAAGAGTGGGCGAACTCATGGCTGGTCAAAATAAACGAGAAAAAAATGACATGTACAATATTCTCGCTATCAAACAAACCCCAAAACACCAAATTAAGTCTTAATTGCAAATACCTGCAGCCAAACGACAACCCAAACTACCTGGGAGTCACATTTGATCGGCGCATGACATGGAAAAGTCAGATCGAGAGAAACCAAATGAGAGCCAGAGAAAGAATGGCAATCATGAGGAAACTTGCTGGCACAAGCTGGGGAGCAGACAAAAGTATACTAAAGAAACTGTACACTGGAAGAGTGAGACCAGTTCTCGAGTATGGCATTGCGGCATGGACAACAGCAGCAAAGGCGAACTTCGATAAAATTAGCAAACTCCAAAAACCAAGCCATGAGAGTTATAACAGGAGGCATGAAGTCAACGCCAATTGTAGAACTTGAAAAGATTACAAAACTGCAATCCATGACCGACAGAAGAGACTACAGAGCCCAGCAACAATCAGAGAAACTCAGAAGACTGACTGACCATCCAATGCACCAGAGACTAAACAATTTCGGAAATGGGAAACTAAAGCGGAGAAACTTTGCAGAAATAGCCAAAGCAAAGATGCATGAAGACCCCATGAACGCACTAACACCAAAGCCCATCCCTACTGTACGAAAACCTACCTGGACGCAGCATATACTTCCAGAGGTGGTAGAAAATATACCAGGTATTGGAAACAAAAACTGCCAGTCTGAAAAAGAAAGAAGAGATACTACCGTGAGTTACATAACGGAAAACTACCCAAGCATGGACTGGACCCATGCATACACCGACGGTTCTGTAACAAATACAACACAGAACGGAGGGGCAGGAGCATTTCTGAACCTACCAAATGGCAGACAAATAACACTGTCATTCGCTACTGGAAAATACATAAGCAATTTCAGAGCGGAGGCAGAGGCACTAAGGGCGGCAGTGGAAGAAATGGTGACAGGTAAAAGGAATGAAAGCCACATAGTCCTGCTTACAGATGCTCTGGCCGTAGTCACAGCACTAAAAAGCCAGAAAAATACTGAACTTAATGATCTAAGAGCAGTACTCTGTCAACTATGCCAGCAGGCCGTACCAAAAAGGGTAGTGGTGCAGTGGGTTCCATCTCACTGCAACATCCAAGGCAACGAGGAGGCAGACAGACTGGCAAAAGAAGGTGCAAGACTACCACAACTAGATACTAGTATGACATACGTAGAGTCAAAACGGCTTATTAGAGCTAGATACATGACCAAATGAGAAACCGAACATACTGGCTACACCAAAAACGATGCAGATCTTCGTTTCTTGTGCCATTATGTCGACTCCTACAATTTCTGCTTGTTCGGTGTGATTGACAGCAACCGCGCTACTCGGTATGCAGTTACGTGTCAGTATCAGAACCCCTCCTTTGTGATCTTCTCTATCGAGACGGAAGGTCTGGTATCCTCTGATTGAGAATTTGTGGTTGTTGTTGAGGTGCGTTTCTTGGATACATGCCACGTCAATCTTACCTTCATGCAGGTGATGTGTTAGGGAAAGATTTTTGTTAATGACTCCCTCTGCATTCCACTGTAGTATTCTGAGGGTCTTGTGTTTTTGGTCAATAGTTTTTACCCCATCACCCTGTGCCTTGACTCCACAGCACATAGGTGGGTGACCACCAGTAGCATTGGGTGGGCCCCTTCGAGACGTGAGGCCCGGCACTCTCGCTGCCTGGCGGGACTCCACAGGAGGAGCGCCACACTTTTTTCTGAAAGGTTGTTCTGTCATCATACTGCGAATAACGTTGCACTGTTTCGTTAAGCATGTGGCCCAGTGCATCCGATTTCAACAGGCGTTTCTGTAGGGATGCCCTCCTTAGCCTTTGGCTGTCCCCAGCCTATTTTCCCCACTCGTGTCTATAGGGTGTGGGGATGATATGATATGATGGACTATGTACTAATTGTACTATCCCGGAAGAGAGGTAGTCCAGTGTGACTGTGTCCCAGGATCGTCACGTCCCGCCAGAAACGTAGCATATGCATGTGAGGGGGGTATCTCTTTGCTCCCTTTATTTTCTCGGTACAACTGCAGTGATGGCACGCCTAGCATTCCCCGCCACCTGGGAGGTAGTCACAATAGGGCGGAAGTGCAATGTCCGCTGGCTTGCATCTCTTCTGCGTCCATTGGGTTGACTGATACCAGACAGAGGTAGAGCGCGAGGCAGGAGTGCATTTAACCAGGGGACAAGCCTGGCCATGGCACGGATATGTTGTTTGCCTGGTGTGCGGACATATCTTATGATCGAGGGTTGAGTCTCAACAGTTTGCAGTGAGGTGGCTGCTCTACTGCTTACAACACCCCGACCGAGAACTAAGTGGTTTCACACCTCATCGCTGTATGGGGTGAATATCGAGCAGCTTCCCGCCCTGAATCGTTGTATTTCGACTTTGTACAGGCCTTTCTAAGTCCTTGACTATTTTATATGCCCACTTGGCATCATTTCTTCCTAGATTTTCTTTGATATTTGCACACTGAGTCGTTATCCATTCCACCTTTGGCCTGTTTCATCTTGGCCTTTATGTTTCCATTTATCTCTCAATATTGCTTAATCCCATCTAGTGTTTTCTTCGATCTCTTCATTTGTCTTCTCTTGTCACATAAATCCAGTATTTTACTCGTGATCCATGATTTCTTCTTAATCCTGCCTCTACCTAGAACCTCAGATGCCGTGGAGATTAATGCTGAATTTAGGGTTTCAGTCATCATCTCAACATCTATCTCTTCGCTAAGAACCAAGAGAGGTGCGAATCTTCCCCCCATCACCGCTCCAAAGGTCTCCACTATATCCGGGTACTTCGACTTCTCCAAGTCAAATCTCAGTCTAGCTATCTCTCTTTTCAGAACTTTCTTTAGTCTGAGATGCATGGTCATCAGCACTAAGTCATGGTCGCTCCCTATATCGGCCCCTGGGAAACTTCTTGTCCTGGCGCTATTAACGCTAGATCTGAATCTCATTTGGATCAGAATATAGTCTATCTGACTATGTAGTATTATTTGGGCTGTGCCATGTACACCGTCTCGACATTTTATTTTGTCCTAGCGTATTCGCTACTATTAGCTTATTATAATATGCAAATTCCAGGAGTCTCAGTCCTCTATTGTTCGTTGTCACATTTTCATATTATCCACGTGTGCCTTTCCAGTCACGTACCATGTCTTCACCAATTTTGGCATTACAATCTCCCTGTATCGCCAGTATATCCTTCTTCGATACCCCGTTCACCAAAGCCTGTAATTCCTCATAGAAGCTCTCAACCTCGCTGTCCTCGTAATCTGAGGTAGGTGCATAGCATTGTATCACTGTGATATTGAAGGGCTTTGTTTTAGTCGTATATTGAACAATCGGCTTGAACCTGGTTGACAACCCAATACACAGCATGCTGTGTCTTTATGCACCAGCTTTCCAACTCCATGAAGGTGTTTGTCAGGTCTATCACTGTAATAAAACTTGTGACCTTCTTATGTGGTTTGTTCTCCGAAATTTTTCCAACGTGCTTCGCATATGCCAAGCACATTCCAGTGATATCTATCCATCTCGTGGGTCAGTTCTTTTATTTTCCCACACGCACTTAGAGTTCTAACATTCCAAGTGCCCAGAATGAAGTCCTCTCCTCTGAGTCTTATGGTATCACCAGTTGCACATTAAACATCTCCGCCCTGGTGTGGGACGGCAGGCGCGGTCATTTTTTACCCGGGCTGCGACCGATCCGATATTATAGATTTCGCTTTTGTCTTCATGTGTGATTTTTAGGCTTGTAGTCTCCTAGCAGCGCCCATCTCCTCTCCAAGCTGCAGTGGGCCAACATCTCCATTTAACCTGGAGGAGCCTGTTCCCCAGGCGAGCCATTGCCTCGTTAGCCTAGAGCCTCATGGTTCTAGTTGCCTAGGCTACTAAATTTCACTTTTCACTCTCTCTTCCAGGGAAGAGCTAGCCAACCTCAGCACCACTGGAATGTGGTGCCGAGCATGAACACACCTTACACACCGTAGACTCAAATATAATATGTTCAACAGATTAAAATTACGGCATGCAGACATGTCCACGTTTGAGGAGAACAAACAAACAGTATAGCATGTTATTTTATTATATCAGTTTCATGAAAGGAGAAGACGTGACAACACGGCCCTCTTCAAACTAATTTAGGGATAAAAGATATGGCAATGCGAGAAACTTCAAATAGTTCGTAAGTTTTTAGTGGAAAATCAATTTTGTTATTTGATTGGGAATAACAAAGAAGGATTGATCTTAAACACTAATCTTTAGTTCCTGATTGTTAGCCTAATTGTAGATGGTGTGGTGACAGCCAAGGACCAGGGAGACTAAACCAAATTAAACGATTTAATCAAAACTATGTGCCAGTCGAAAAGGCCCCTTATATCTCAGTTCAGCTGCAAAATCTGGCCAAAAAATCAAATAAAGAAAAGAAAAGAAAACTACGGCTAAACTTCACAGTTCTAACAAAAGTAATGGTAGCAAAGAGTACTTATGGTCAGGTAAAACATACAGATCAAGTGGCAGTGAAGATTAATTGGAACTGTATGTTGAAAAAGAAAAACCAGATATAATAGGATTAACAGAATTGTGGACACATGAGGACATTGCAGATAGTGAACTTGAAAAAGAGGGATATACAATGTTAACAAAAGATAGGGTAGTTGGAGACAAGGCTAAGGGAGGCGACATTTGTATTATACTGTGCGAATTCAGTAAATATAACTATGCAAGATAATCTATCATCTGGCAACAAACATGAAAGTATATGGGGAGTAATAGGAACAAATAATGTAAAGAGAGACGGTACCGAAATAATTATGAATAAATACAAAACTCTTATGGGAACACTTAAGGAAAAAATATTTAGAAAGGTCAGAATGATGGGCATTTTAAATAGAGCAGATGGGTCAGACTATCTAGATAGCAAGATAATATTTATCAACCTTAGGTTACAGGTGATGTGTGTGGACATGGGAATGAAATTTATTGATGTGAAAGTAGACAAAAGTAAAATGTTAGACAGGAGAGATTTACATCTAAATGAGATAGGACATTTGTTGTAGCAAAGTATATGATTAATCATTTAAACTAGTAAGGCCTATGAAGTATGAGACAAAAGATAGTCCTACAATAGGGTGCAACAGAGGATGTAGTCAAAGGGGAGAGTTGGGGTCAGTGAAGTGTGAAATAAGTAGTGGAAAAGCAAACACTAAAATGATAAAGCAAAAGCAAAAAGTGGAAAAACAACAAAATTACAAACTAAAATGTTTTTATGCAAATGTGAGGAGCCTAGTAAATAAAAGAGAAGAATTGGAACCGTATGTAGAAGAAGAAAAATCAGATATAATAGGGTTAACAGAATCATGGACATATGAGGACATTGCAGATAGCGAACTTGAAATAGAGGGATATACAATGTTAAAGAAAGATAGGGTAGTTGGAGACAAGACTAAGGGAGGCGTTTTATTATACTGTATAAATTCTGTTAATATAACGATCAAAGATGATTTTTTCATGTGGTAACAAAAATGAAAGTGTATTGGAAGAAATAGAAAGTGGGGGTGAAAAAACAGTGATTGGAGTGTACTATAGATGTCCATCAAGTCAAAAAGAGGAAGATGAGGAGCTGATTAGTAGCATAGCAAAGGCAAGTGAAGGGAAATTATTATTAATGGGGGATTTCAAATTTCCTGAAATAAAATGGGATATGGCAGATGCACTTGTAGAGACAAAACCTTTTGTTAAGTGCATAACTAACAATTTTTTAATTCAACATGTAGAAGCAGCCACCAGAGGCAAAAACACACTCGACCTAGTTTTTACCACAGAGGAAAATATGATTGAAAACGTTACCGTTGGGGAACTGTTTGGCTCAAGTGACCATCAAATCACCTGTTGGGATCTTATTACAGAGAAAGAAGTAAATATAAACACGTGAACATACGACTACTCTAAGACAGATGTTAAGAGGATGAAAGAGACAGCGAACCACATAATCTGGAAAGATATTGTCGGAGGAACAGGAGTGGGAGAGTTTTAAAACAGTTCTAGAAACGCTAAAAGAGGAATGTGTTCCATGTAGGGAGGTAAACCCCAAGCATAAAGAGTAGATAACTAGATTTGTAGTTAAATGTAGAAGAGCTCAAAATAAAGCATGGAAAAAAATATATAGGCAGGTCAATCAAAAGAAACATATTTAAAATATTTGGACAAGCATAACATATCTCAGAAAGCAAATAAAACAGCTAAAATAGACTTAGAAAAAAAAACTGGCTCAGAGGATCAAGAGTGATAGTAAAAGCTTCTTCTCTTATGTTAGAAATAAACAAAGAACGAAAGACAAAGTAGGCCCTCTTATAGACAGTACAGGGAAAATAATAAGTAATAATAGGGAGGCAGCTAATCTACTCAATCAGTACTTTGGCATAGTCTACACAAAAGAGGACTGCTCCAAGATCCCAGAGCCTATAGATATTTTTCAAAGAGACATGGATACAGCGGGATTAAGATCAATCTGTATTACAGAGGAAATGGTTTTTAAAAATATGGAGGGGTTGATAGTGGATCAATATCCAGGTCAAGATGGTATCCATCTACAATTGCTATTTGAAATTAGAGACCAACTAGCAAAACCATTGGCTATATTATGTTCTCAATCACTTACAAAAGGGATTGTTCCACGGGATTGAAAAGATGCAGGAGTGATCCCCTTATTCAAAAAGGGCAAAAAATCAGATCCAGCAAATTATAGACCGGTGAGTTTAACGAGCATAGTCTGTAAATTGTTAGAGTCAATAATCAAAGAAAACATTGTAATGCATTTAGATAAATTTAATCTAATTACAAATAGTCAGCATGGCTTTACTAGAGGGAGATCATGCTTAACAAATCTATTAGAATTCATAGAAGAGGTTACTAAAATGATAGATAAAGAGGAGTCAGTGGACGTTTTTTATCTAGATTTTGCAAAGGCATTTGATACAGTACCTCATCAAAGATTTAAAAAAAAAAATCACATGCAATAAGTGAGGAAGTTGCCAAATGGATTGAAAGTTGGTAAACGGGAAGAAGGCAGAGGGTGGGCATAAATAAGGAGTACTTTGAGTGGTGTGAAGTGAAAAGTGGAGTGCCACATGGCTTGGTTTTGGAACTAATATTGTTCTTCATATATATAAACAATTTGGACATTGATATAAGATCCATGATTGAACAATTTGCAGACGACACAAAATTAAGTACGAGTGTGTCATCTAAAGCAGAAGTGGATATATTGAAGTCGAGTTTAGATAAAACTCGAAACTGGTCTTTGAGATGGCAAATGGAGTTTAATATAGATACATGTACAGTCATCCACATGGGTAGGTCCAATATGGGACAAAATTACAGAATGGGCGAGAACAATATTAGAATGATTGAAAAGGAAAGGGACCTAAGGATTATAATAGAGCATACAGGTAAAGTGAGTGAGCAAGTCCAGGTAGCAGTGAATAAGGCAAATGCAATGTTAGGTATGATAAAAAGAAATATTAAACATAGGAGTAAGGAAGTGATTGTCAAACTGTATAAAGCATTAGTTAGACCTAGATTGGAGTACTGTGTACAGGTGGGGAGTCCTTATTGTAGAGGGGATATAAACATGCTGGAAAGGATTCAAAGAAGAATGACAAAACTGATAGTGGGATTCCAGAATTACATTTATGAGGAAATACTCATAAAAACTTGTCTAGTGTCTAGAAAAGAGAGTATAAGATAATCACAGGAAAGATCAAATTAGACTACAACAAGTTTTTCAAAATACAACCACCAACGAGAAGAAGAGGGCACAGATACAAATTAACTAAATAAAATTCCAGATTGCATATTATGAAACATTTTTTGGTTGGAGAGTGGTGAATGCTTGGAATGCATTGCCCCAGGAGGTAGTGGAGGCAGGAACAGTTAATGCATTTAAGAATAGATTGGATGCACATAGTTTTTAGAGCAGAGTAATGCAAATGTAACTGGTTCTATACAGACTCTGATGAGTCTTCTAAACCAGTATAAAAATGTTAAGTTAAGTTAATCGAGGCCAGATGAAACATACAGATCAAGATGGCAGTGAAATGTAATCAAGGTCAGGTGAAACATACTGATCAATGTGGCAGTGAAGAGAAATCAGGATCAGGTGAAACATACTGATCAAGGTGATAATGATGAGTAATCAGCACTGACCAACAAAATGGGTATTAGCACTGAAATCTTCATATTGGTGAGTTAACTCAGTAATCTCACATTGCACTGCAACCAGGAGGACTACGGTCCACTTTCTCAAGTATGCCACAGGAAAATGTAAAAGTCATTGTAAAATGCTACCAAAAATGCATCATAAAGAGTAAACTCAAATAAGTAGCAGAAGATTTTAATAACAACAACACATGTACTTTATTTCATGTGATAACTGCTTACAATTTGTTAGTAGTCATTGCTAATGTGATTTTATTTTAACCATAATATTGTTTTTGGTCTCTTTTCCAATAGTCAATGGCTTTCCTGTCTTCAGCCCACGTCCAAGTGAGTATTGCATTATCTTCTTGCTGAACATGGATAAAAAATCTGCTGATATTTAAAAAAAAACACACAGCAGGTAACAGTTGCTGAACAAAGCCTAGACAAGCTGAATAAAGCAGGCAAGGTGGTTTGCCTGAACATAAATAGTAAGAAGACTCAATTTCTACTGAAAACTTTCTGCCTTATGCGGTAACTACAATTGCAAAATAAGCCCATAAAAAATGTCAATGTGTATGTCTAACTTGACCAGAAAATCAACAACAACCACAACATTGATAAGGAAATTTCATGCAAGATTGTGGTGGGTTGACTCAGTTTTAACTACATACAACCGATACTCCAGCAGATGATGGACATCCAGACCAAAGCTCACACCTTCAATAACATGATTATCCAAGCAATGGTGTATGGGTGTAAGGTTTTGAGTCTACGCAAATCAGACAAAAAGAAGCTTTGAATTACTGAAAGAGCAATTGAGCGTAAAGTCCTAAATATCTCCATAAGAGACCATATTCAAAACATCGACATTCGCGAACAAACTGAGTTCTGGGATGTCGTCGACTCTGCATCAATACAAAAGTACAGATGGACCAGCCATGTGGTTTGCATGGCTGGCGATAGATGGATGAGGAGGGTGTTTTTTTGGTGGTCATACAACTACAACCACTCACACGATCGCTCGCCAACAAAATGGAGAGACGGCATGCACCACACCTTTGGACAGTAATAGTACCCCCAAGCGAAAGAACAGGCACAGACTCAAGCAGCTTTTGGACACCTGGAATCAGTCAACATTACCTGATTGAATACCAGGATTTAAGTATTCAAGTTAGTAGGTAAAGATAGTCCCATAGCAGACACTGCTGGTGGGGATGGAGAAAGAGACTTCATTGTATGAGGTGAAAGCTTTTTTAATGAGATGATGTGGTCAGTTCCCTTCTTTCCTTGTCTAACAGATACCCATTTACAGCAGGGTCAACTGAAGTGTGCATTTTTACGAGAGTTTAACCCCATACCATTGCCGTGATAAATGAATGCTCTTCTGCTATGTTAATCAGACGTTGCTGATATATCTAGTGTCAAAAATATGATGGCAGCCATAGCAAAACACTTGGCAGTTTAAAATAAAAAAGAGCAGGCTGGTTGACCATGTCTCGTTGCGTGTTGCCACTGGGAATAGGCAAATTCGCAGAATATTTATTTTTGTTATTTTGTCATGAACAATAATGTTAGATTTTCACTTAACTAATCTCTGTAGTGCATTGACCATTTTTTTTCTACATTTTTTTTTGGAGAAACAGTAGCTCTGAGATTCACAAAAAGGACTGACATTCACCAAAAATGACTCTGATTTACAAAAAAGGACTCTTGAGATTCATATATTTTCTTAAATTGTAAATTTTTGGTGTAATTAAATAAAAAAAAAACTGTCCTGTGCATTGCTTTGTCACTTTCAACGCAAGCTGTTTTTATTCCTCGATGCTATAATTCCACTCAGCAATGGGATGTACACCATAATTATATCTATTGAGAAGCTGTGGATACCATTGACTATTCTCTGTATTTTATGAGCTAAAGCCTGGTGGAAACAATCGCAGAAGTAATGCTAGATAATTTAGAGCTGCTCTTATATTTTCTTTAAAATAAGGCGAGGCTGCGGCGGCTCTGTGGATGTATATAATGGGAAAAAATAAATGAAAAAAATGTTAAAGTTGATTAAAGTTAAGTTTAATCAAAATTTTAAAATGGGTATAGTCAGATACTGCACCGAGACGAGAACACAAATAAAACCTACGTTACAACCAATAGTCCTTCATCAGGGACAACATAATTATATTTCCAGAGCACCTGAATAAAAGAAAGGTAGACTACTCGCTTCTCAATGACCCAGCTGTAAATGGGTACATCACTTACTGTTACAGAATAAAAGTAAGCTAGGAAGGGGGCTGGCAATTGACTTCATAAACAAGCTGTGGTCTTGTACAATTAAGTATCTAATACTTTATCTTCAACATAAGTGTCTGGTATTTACAACAAGAAATCTAACCATCTTATTCAAATAAAGCATTGAGCAACATCGCAACATGATTTGTGCCCAGTGCTGAGAATGTCATCGTGAATAGATTCAATCAAGTGTGATTAGACAGAAGGAGGAAATTATGACTGTCTTCTTAGTTCTTAGTTAGACCTGTTCTTTGCCAAGAAGTGGTCACCCTTGAGCGGGTGCCAACTCATGATCCAGTCGTTTCGGTTGCGGGCGTGTGTCCTCAAGTGGGATAGTAGTCTGTTTGTTGTGGGGTTGTGTGTGTTTTGCTTGTCTATTGAATCTCGCCAGCAGGAGTTGGTGGCCGTCCCCGAGGTATCTTTGTCCCGCGGGTGCCACATGGTGGTTATGGTACTTTATCTTTCATCTTGTCTTCTAGCTATATGGCTCGCCCAGTGGTGTTTTGAATGGCTGACAGGCTGTAGAACATCCTTGAGGTGTGACATTCTCCGAATGTCGCTGTTGTCTGAGAGTTATGCCCACTAGGCATCTTTGAAGAGATGGGAGTGCTGTTCTAAGTTGGTTCTCTGCTGCTTTGGTTAGAGACCAAGTATTGCTACCAAAGCAGAGCACTGGTAGAACTACAGAGTCGAAGATGTGCGCACATAGTCTGGTATCTTTCAGGAAGGCTCCTCAACATGGAGAACAACATAAAACCTGAGATCGCCAGACAGAAAAAGCCAGGCTGGGCAGCCTTCAACTCCATCATGTCTTAAGGTAGTTAAATTCCTTGTCATCTAATTGGTAATGAGTAGCTTGAACTGCGAGATTTGTTCCCACAGCAGTCTAACATCTTTGCTGCTTTCTTGTGTTGCTGTTTGTCCCTCAAAGGGCTCACCTGGATGCCTGAGCAGTTCATTGTTTCCTTTCCGGCATGTGGTAAGGTTGTATGTGGGATTAGCAACTTCACCATGTAAAAATTATTGCTACTGAAACCATGCTACAAACAAATGCAATTCCCTAAAAGATGGTTAGAGTAAACCAAATGTAATGTTGGACCTATACTCCATCATCTGGAGTGACAGGTAAATGATGACAATCTTTACCGTACATTTTCAACAAATCTCTACAGCTTTTTCCCAAGCAAACTGTGGTCCTGGTGGCTGGGAGGATGTTGTCAACTCAGACACCTGCCTTCAATTTAATGACAATGTGCTATCTTGGCTGGACGCAAATGCGTCATGTAATGCAGCGAATGGATACCTAGCCACAGTGTCCAGTGTCGAGGAGCAGGCCTACATTTCTGGTAAATATTCTTTGTCCACTGTTATATCACTACATTTGTCTTAACTGATTCACACTGACTACCCGATACACCGACCCACATTTGTTCTTAAAATCCCAGAATGCCAATACATCAGCTTGGTCACAAAATACAAATATATTACATCCTAAAAAAATGATAATTCGCATTTAGACATCCCCACATGACAAATGTTTTTATTTCATTGTAGTGCGATGTCTCTCCTTAACATTGTTGTATATAATATGTGGTGCTTTGCTGGAGATAAATAGGTATAGAGTACTAAACATTGCAATGTATCTGTTTGTACATTCATACCACATGCATACAGTTGCTCCAGAAATTTAGGATTGCCGGAGGTAAGTTTCAGCTAACAAGTCATTGTGAATCGTGTTCTTTAGCTGTTAGTCAATTTACCACAGTAGCGTAGTAGTTGCTAGACTTGTCTATGGTCATAAAGGATCCTATCTTGTTTCCTGGTCTCAACACTCTTCAATCTACACAACCGTAAATCGGTACCTGACTTACAGTTCACTCAAAGGGTACGCTAGTTGGAAAGAATAGAACCACTGTAAACTTCCATGTAATTTGTAAAAGATGACTTTGTGAGGGCTGTCCATGTGACTAGCAACCTCATGGTGTAAAAGACATTGCTACAGAAACATCCACTGCAAAAGTACAGGTAAGTGGTTTGATATATGTTTCAGGTAAGGGGATAGCTAACAGTGATGACCCTATGCTTCATAGGGAAAGAACAAGAGACAAGACTTACATTTAGGGAAAGCCAGATGAAGAATAAACTGTATGGTTGTGAAAGAATCCTGAGACAGACCACTAATTATGTAAGGGAATTAGATGTGATTATTTGATGATAAACTGTATGGTTGTGAGATGGGGACTCAGTGGTCTCAAGGTAAGGTGGAATCAACTGTATATTCTGGTAAAAGTTCCACTAATCTCTGGATAGTGAGATTGGACTCCCGTATTCAGTGTCGAGCACGTTAAAAATTCCTTGGCAGTTGGAAATAGAAAAGAGTAGGCTTAACAGCTGCTGCCTGGACAAAATTCAAAATCTACCCAAGTTATTTGTGCCTTTCCCTAAGTGATTTGTTAAGAGCAGCTATAGATGGTGCCTAACTGGCTGCGAGTCTACTTAGCTCTAGTGTTTGAGTCTATTAAGATGGACTCGCACATTGGTAAATACCACCCTCGAAGACACTGGTTGTTTACAAACTCTATAGAGTCTTCTAAACCAGTATAAAGACGTTAAGTTAAATTAAGAGATAAGCCTGAAACCACTAATTATGTGAGGGAAATAGATGTGATTATTTGAGGGATAAACTGTACGGTTGTGAGGTAAGCTTGGACAGACCACTAATTATGTGAGGGAAATAGATGTGATTATTTGAGGGATAAACTGTACGGTTGTGAGGTAAGCTTGGACAGACCACTAATTATGTGAGGGAAAGAGATGTGATTATTTGAGGATAAACTGTACGGTTGTGAGGTAAGCTTGGACAGACCACTAATTATGTGAGGGAAATAGATGTGATTATTTGAGGGATAAACTGTATGATGACGAGATATGTCAGAGATAGACAATCATTTAAATGAAGAAAGTAGATGTGATTATTTGAAAGCAAACAATGATGAAGAGGAAGAAATAGAACGTCAAGACCACAAAAACCTTTTGGTTGTATCTATTGTCCATATTAAGGATCACAACAACTGTTTCCTACTCGACCTGGAAACCTTCATAAACATAAGAAGCATTACCCCAGGGCTCCTTCTTTGACCTATAAATGCTAAGAGTATTAGTTAGGATGTGTTCAATTTTGAAATGGGACTTTTACATTTTTTATTATTGTATTCTCCAACAAATTGTAGTAGATATTATGTAATGTAATAATTCTATATGCTCATGTATTATCAGGACCTGAAAGGGAAGCAATGATTTGTAACACTGAAACCTGTCATGTACATTATAAGATGCAACTAAAAAGGGTTTGGGATGGGGTAGGCTATCCCATCCTGAAGAAACTAATGCCCAAAAGAAAAAAAAAAGACCTCCGCACCCCATGATAGAAGACTCTATACCCAATGGTAGAAGAGGAGTCACTAAGTCAAGTCAATCACTCTAAAGGTACCAAGTAGTTTTTGGGGTCCTTGCCAGGTCTAGGAAGTTGGATATAATAATATATTTTATTACAATTTCCAGCATAACCAGAGGTATGTCTAGCACTTTGAGGATTTCAGACATTGCCCCCACGAGAAAGGTTATTATGGGACCTTGGCGGGGGTGGAGACTGATTGACAAAAGCTAATTTGATCAAATGTTAAATGTATTTTAAGAGGGCACAGCTATGACAGAGAGGTAAGGCATACATCTCTCAAAAAATGAACAAAAGCACAAAACAGTGAGTGTTTGAAACTCACTCGTTTCAAGTGGCCCCTGGTCTCAAGGAAGGTGAGATTAAGTCCCTAGTCCTATCTAAGATGAATAATAAACTTGGAGACCCTATGTACATGCTGTACGCATTAAAAAAAACCAGTGGCAGTAAAAAAATTGAAATGATCAAGTCATTAGCCACTGTCCATACAAAAAAATATAGAAATATAAACAAATTACTGGTCTATACGCCACATAGCTTCCCACAGGCTGCAAGTCACTAGAAATAGAATCGCAAAATGAGGCTACTACGGATAGCCTTAGAGTATCTGGTAGCAGGTACATATATGACTGTTTGAAAACCAGGATTCCAAGTATTTAAAGAGAGTATTTCTGTATTGTAAAATTCATTATAGTTTAGTATATTAGTAATATCTAAGTAGCAGGTGGTTGAATGGTTGGGAAAGAAATATCTTAATCTTGCACAAACCCTTGTAAGGCTCAGGTATTTTTTATCAGGAGGTGAGATTTTACAAATTTTTTTTCGTTCGCCTTATTTTTCTAATCCCCAAGGCGGTGTGCATTGCACTGTGTTTTTATTTTGCGCCTGTCGCCCCAGTGCATCCGACTTCAGCATGCATTTTATGTAAGGGTCTGTTTCCTCCTGCATTTTCTAAGGGTTTGCTTTGCCGGGGTAACGGCCGGTGCTGTGATGGGGATCGAACCCAGCACCTTCGGATTGTGAGCCGTGCCACTAAACCACTAGGCCACGCCGTCCCCTTAGGAGGTGAGATAAAAATATAGCCTACAAACTGCTTGATAACTGCTGTGGCAGGCAGCCTTTATTGCTCAGTGCTATAAATTCTCTTGGCAGTCGCTAGTAATGGGGGAAATGATGTAATGTTAATGTTATTGAATGACCACAATGAGTAATATTAATCTTTTGTGTGCCCTGAAGAGTTGTTGTAGCTTTCCTCACATCCAAAGCATACTGATGAAGGTGGACCGGGATTCTCCTGGCGGTTGTGCCATGCTTAGCTTAATCTGTGTACCGCTCACTACTACAGGGATCCCGTCAATCCCTCCCCTCGTTAGCCAAGCTGCCATGAAAACAGCCCATTTCCAGGGAGGACTGCTGGGAAGTCGAGATGAGGGTCTTGGCAAGTATGTCTTGCCTGACCCTGACTAACATGTCTGATCAGTATGTTTTGCCTGACCAGACATTAGTCTTCCTCCCCTATGATGCAATAAGTAATATTAATAGTAACATTTTAAAGCAGTCATCATTGAAATATGCATTTGAAATGTAAGGTAGATTTAGTGAATGTAAGATCTACATAACATTGAGGATTGGCTATTAAAAGAGAAGAGGTGGTTTGTGGTATTGTCTAAATTTGAAGCCAGAGATGATTATTACTTTAACTGATGTGAAGATGGTCTTCTCATCTTATTTGTTCCAAACAAAGCATAGGGTCACTGCTGCAGCTGCTTTACAGCAGTCTGGCCAACAAGGTGGAAATTGCCACTGTAATCCCCATAGCTGTGAGCTTACAGATCAATCAAGCATTGTAGTTTTTTTGTTTGCTTGCCTTATTCTCTATTCCCTAAGGCGGTGTGCGTCACACTTTGTTTTTATTTTGTGCCTATATGGGAGCCATGTCATTTAACCACTAGCCCATACCATCTTCTGGGCATTGTAGTACAGTTAGAACGACCCCCGATCACCACTAATCAAGTATATCTCAGGATGTATGAAGAGCCACTGTAACCTGCTACCAAAGAAGGTAATCAAGAATTAACACAACTTAGGACGAGTGGCTCCAAGCAACAACATTTATATCTGTCATTAAAAGTGTACCGAAGTGGTTGTTCTGAAAGCTCTTTGTATGACAAAGACAAGATTAGTTTCCCTGTCACACAAAGAAATAAGTGATTGGGGCTGAAGATCCAGCAATGAATGAGCTGACAGCTGCCAGTGACTCTTACTTGACTGCTTTCATCATTACCCATAACTGACCAAAACTCTGTTCCACCGTCAAGTGACAGCCCTGGAAACAGACTGCAATCATGCAGTGGGGCTAAGAGATTAGGGATTGAAGAGGAACGACAATTGCTGTCCCATAAAATGCCTGCTGAAATTGGATATGTCAGGCCAGAAGGTGTAGATTTCACAGCCTTGCTGTAAACTATGATTCAACATCACAAACGGCCTTTTCAGAACGAACGCCGAAGAAGAAGAAAAGAAAAAAAAAGGAATAGTATGGTATAGCCTCAAGTAGAAGACTCTGTGTGCGTTGCACTGTGGTTTATTTTTGCGCCTGTCGGCCCACTGCATCCGACTTCAGCATGCATTTTATGTAAGGGTCTGCTACCTCCTGCATTTTCTAAGGGTTTTCTTCCTCGTGGTAACGCCTGGTGCTGTGATGGGGATCGAACCCAACAGCTTCCGGTTGTGAGCCGTGCCACTTAACCACTTGGCCATGCCGTTCCCCCATGTACAAATGATACATAAACAAAGTGAATAATTGTTTTTATCAGGGACCAGAAGAAGAAAAATAGGTCGCTGTGAAAAAAAAACCTTTCTCTCTCTCTCTCTCCATAGCTCGAGCTTTGTCATTTTCATCCGACATGTTTTGGATTGGAGCTAATGACAGGAACACAGAAAGTGGCTTTCAGTGGACAGATGGGGCGCCATTTGCTTATTTCAACTGGGCTGACAGTGAGTAATGTAATTCTTAGTAGAGCATTTAATTTCTTATTCTTACTAGATATAAACTACAATTTTTTTTCTTTTTCTTCTTCTTCTTCTTCTTCTTCTTCTTCTGCTTCCTACTCTTTTTCTTCCTTTCCTTCTTTTTCTTCCTCCTCTTCTTCTTCTTCTTAATCTTCTTCTTCACCTTCTTCTTCCTTTTTCTTCTTTTTCTTCTTCTTCGTCTTCTTATTCTCTACCTCCAGCTTCTCCTTTTTCTTCTTCTTCTTGTTGTTCTTCTTCTTCTTCTCCTCTTTTTTTTTCTTCTTCTTCTTCTGCTTCTTCTACTACTACCATCCTGCAATCTAGAAAGTCCTTGGGACATCACATCTCACTTTTATTGTGAATTGCCTGTTTCCACTTTCTCATGTACATTGACAGTATTTCAGTCTCTCTCTCATGGCTTTTTCTTGCTCATATCTGAACATTATCTGCCAATTTCATTGTAACATTATCTGCCAAGTTCATCATAACATTATCTGCCAAGTTCATCACAACATTATCTGTCAAGTTCATCATAACATTATCTGCCAAAATCCTCATAAGATTATCTGCCAAGTTCACCGTAACATTATCTGTCAAGTTCATCGCAACATTATCTGTCAAGTTCATCATAACATTATCTGCCAAGTTCCTCATAAAATTATCTGCCAAGTTCATCATAACATTATCTGCCAAGTTCATTGTAAGTCTGCTCTAGCGTTACCGGTTCCAAAAGGAGAGCATTGACTAATAACACTATAACCTGCCAAGCATGTTGTAAGAGGTGACAAAGAAGTGTTGGCCATTGAGTTGGCTACTCCAGCCTGTAGACACTTTATACCATAACAAACTTCAACAGGTCCAGCCAGGTCAATGTTTTAAGATCTATGCTCCATGGGAGCTGAAAAGGTTTTGATTGACTGATTTAAATCTGAGGTCTTTTTCTCTTTCTTGCACTAACCTCATTTGATACTGATTGATTTAAATCTGAGATCTTTCTCTCTTTCTTGCGCTAACCTCATTTGATCTTGACTGATTTAAATCTGAGGTCTTTTTCTCTTTCTTGCACTAACCTCATTTGATACTGATTGATTTAAATCTGAGATCTTTCTCTCTTTCTTGCGCTAACCTCATTTGATCTTGATTGATTTAAATCTGAGGTCTTTTTCTCTTTGTTGCACTAACCTCATGGAGTCCATGGTTGATTATTTGGACTTCATGCAACCCCTGATCCAATAATTTGATTTCATGCAGTCAGTGGTCTATTAATTTGACTTCATGCATTGATGGTTCATTAATTTGACTTCATGCAAGGAATGGTCAATTCATTTGAGTTAAAGACTTTGGTCCATTAGTTTGACTTCTTGCAGTCCATTGTCTATTAATTGATTTAATATTGTCCTTAGTCCATTAATTTGACTTCATTTGACTCATTAACTTGTCTTTATGTGATTTTAGTATCGGTTGAATATCAACATATAGACAAAGAGCTTGACAAATGGATATTTGTTTAAATTTTAGAGCAGCCTGACAACAGCCTTGAATCTGACTGCACTGTAATGTCACAGAAAGGTGGGAAATGGAATGATGTCCCATGTGACAGTAGGCATGGATACATCTGCAAGAAGAAAGGTATTTCAACTGAGCAGTGTAGAATTTATGTATTGGTTTAATACATTCTGTTAGTTACAAATGTTTGAGTGACATATTGTTGAAAGCAATTGTCTCTTATGGCAAAGGGTCACAGTTCACTTCCTAGCATCGACACATCTAAATCCACCCAGCTGTAAGTGAGTACCTGACTTAGATGAGGCAGTAAGGAAGGGAATCTGTTGTTTCAAACTAGAAATGCTGAGACTTAGTAGTACAATGAAATCTATAACATTTTATTTATCAGTGCCTGCTCTTTAATCCACTTTGTTGAGTGTGGAGTAGCCAAGTGGGTTTGAAAGAAAGCCGTAGAACCAACTCATCAAGTATTATCCATGGAATAAAAGAGCGCATAACTCCTTTCCCTCCGAGTTGAGAATCAGAAGAAGAATGTAAGAGAATATAATTGCAGCATTTCTTCCCATTGCTGAGGTTGGCCATTGAAAACTTTTTTTCTGAGGAATAAAGGCTGCTTTTCCATGTACTCACCACAGAGTGTGTAGACTAGGTTTTCATTTTAGGTTGATAGAAAACTAAACCTTTTTCATTTTGTTGTTTTGAAATTACATCATCTTGATTAGGAGATGAGTATCTATACTGTAATCCTGGTGTTCACTCAGGCACATTATGTGCCCTATCCCAGGTAGCCAAATGTCGTCTAAACTCATCTCTGTCCTTTGCCATTAAGTACCATGCTGGACTAAGGTCTTGTTGCAGGCCATCTCTCCATCTGATTGGTGGACGACGGGGTGATGATTAAAGATGTAGGGCCACCAGGACGTCATTTTACGTGCCCATCTATTGTCAGGCATGTGTACCACAAGGCCTGCCCACCTGTACTTTCTTATTAACGCCATATCTACGACATCATTGAAGCAAGTTTGACTCCTGATGGCAGTGTTGTGGATGTGGTCTCATAGTGAAAGTAACAGTGTTCTATATTCCATCGCTCTTTGTGTAGCTTGGAGCCGTGCCATGTCACTTTTGCCTAGGCTCTACACCTTACAGCCATATACCATTGCTGGGATGACCAGGCGTTGAAAGTGTGAGCTCTCGCATTGTTGTTTTTCATCTGTTGAAGTACAGTCTTAATGTGGTTGAAGCTGAACAGCCCGGGTGCTATCCTTTGAAAAATGTGAGATCTCTTTATGCATGTTGTTGGAGTTCGTAATTTCTTGGCCCAAGTAGACGTACGAATTCATGTTTTTGATGTAATCAGCTCCAAGACACATTTCCTGGCAGGGACATAAACTGTTCAGCTTGCATTGAGTCTTTAGTGTATTTATTATTAAACCAACTGCATTCATTAATTTCATTTTCATTTAATTATACAAAGATGCAGTTTTTATCATTTTGTATTGACTGAAACATGTTACAAAGCAGTTTCACACTGGAGAACAGTCTCAGACATTAACTGACATTTTGATCTAAATAGACTTTTATGCATGTCAAGGGCTTGCCAAACAAGAACACATACCAGATAATGTCTGGGTCCAAGATGTTGTAGTACATGAGCTGACAGCAGCTAGCGACTCCTAGCTGGCTGCTTGTATCCTGGTCAGCGAACCATAGCTGACCAAGATCCTATTCCGCATTCTTATGGTAGATCTGAAAATAAACTGCACTAGTCACTAGTGTAGTCTGGCCAAAGGATAGAGATTGCAGTGGGAAGCAAACCTTGAATAAAAAAAACCCAGCTGAAATTGGATGTGGTGGGCTGAAAGACACAGACATCGCAGCCTCGCTGTAAACTACGACACATACGTCCTTTACTGGACAAACGCTGATGAAGAAGAAGTATAGCATCTGCTGCAACTATTCAAATAGAAAACTGCTAAAGCCTTGTTTGTATTTCAGTTATTATTTTAGCTATTGAGTTTTACTGCAGTACAACATCAGAATATTTGGTTAAAATATTTGTTAGGCAATTTTAATTATTTAATTATTTGCAAATTAAAATGTAGTATACTTTATTTGTAAGCTAAAATGTAGTATACATTATTTGTAAGCTAAGATATTTTCAACTGAAATTTAATGTAAATTATTTTAAAACTAAGAAAAATGTTATAAGTTATGATGTAATATAAATTATTTTTGGAATAAGATGTCATATTAATTATTTTAAAACAAAGATGTAATGATCAATATTTGTATTCTAATATGCAATGTTAATTGTTTTTAAACTAATATGTCATACAGTACTGTTAAAGTGCTTCATCCTGGGTCTTGCCATGCTCTAGTATACTTAGCTGTAAATGTGTACCTGAATTGCAAGTAGGAAAGACAAGGTGATGAGAAAGTGAACTGGTCACTTCATCTCAGACCATGTTGAGACCAAATACAATGAAGACTAAACACTGCATCCATGATGGCATTATTTTTTCTATGTGAAGCATAGGGCAGTGCCATCACTACAGTTCACCTCTTTACAGAAAGTTTATATCCAAGAACTTGCAGTGATGGTTTTGATTGCAATGTTTTAGGGGACGGCGTAGGCTAGTGGTTAAGTGACAATGCTCACAATCCGAAGGTGCTGGGTTTGCTCCCCATTACAGAACCGGCCGTTTCTCTGAGACAACTAACCGTTAGAAAATGCAGGAGGAAGCAGGCCCTTAAATAAAATGCATGCCAAAGTCAAATGCACGGGGCCGACAGGCGCAAAATAAAAACATAGTGCAACACACACCGCTTTGGGGGAATAGAGAAATAAGGCGAACAAAAAAAAAAATTGCAGTGATTTTGTATGTTTAATTGCTAGCTCCATGCATTACCTTCTTTAGTCACATTTTATGACATCCTTAGAAGGTTGCAAATGTCAAATTCTTTACTCCATGGGTACCAATCTGGAGATGGGCTACCTTTATCTGTGAATACAAACTATACATATTGTTGTTGCAACTGCATTTGAAACCAATTAGAAATATATGTTTGTGTGACACTTAATGACATTGAAAGGTTGGTTCTAGAAAGAGAGAAAGATGTGCACATTGCTGTTGTTCAACTGTATTCTCACATTTCTTTAGGAAGAGTCACCTTCACATCCTTGATTACCACAACCACAGCTCCTCCCCACTTGCCAGGTAAACATTATGTAAAGTTATTTGTGTTTCAATGTTATAGTGCATGGTGTTTTATAATCAAATCTGATCAGTGATCACTTGAGGATTATCAAAAATATAATAAAAACAGCCATCATTACTGAAGTATCTGATTAACAGTAGTAGAGCACTCACTTTACACACAGAAGGTATAAGGTTCAACTCCCAAACTTGTCATGGAGGAGTGTAGGGCTTTTGCGGTGAGTACAAGCAGTCTAGCCATGGAGATCATGAATGTTACGAAAGCAATGATCTGGTTTGAATCAATGAGTGGCAAACACATGTGTTCATTCTCAATGATTCAATCAGGATGCTCAGGAATGTGAAATCAGGTTGCGCACTGCGCCAATGGTTGGAGTTGGTAGAACGGTCAAGGTTACAGAGAGTCACCTTCATACTCATTTCAGGACATGCAGGTGTCAAAGGGACCAAGAGAGCTGATAGGTTGGCGAGTACAACTATAGTGGCGGGCTGGAGATTGATGGACCAATTCGATATTCTAAATAGAGTTTGGGAAATCGGCTGAAAGGAAGATTTGGAAGTTGATCCAGATTCTACGTCCTCGACACGATTGGTTGAATTAAGTATGGAATGAGGGGCGGTGAGGACGGAACACCACACGGGGATACAAAGACATCTGGTTAACCAGCACAGGACTGGAACGGTCAGTTATCACATGCTGGCAGAGATACTGAGGATGAGATCTGAGTACGTATGGACTTGTCTATAGTATGATGAAGATGATCCAATGACTAACTAACTAACTTGTCATGCACCAAAATCAAAAGAAATTAAGTCCAATATGAAAATTTAAACTCCAATTAAAAGTTGGTTCTTTTGTATGGCCCTAAAACATGGTGGACCACACAAAAAAAGATAACAATAAAGGTGCAAACTTTCATAAATGATTGACTGCACAGAACAGAGGATTGATATGGCATGATAAGTTCACTAATATGGATCTGTAGTAGAGAACTGGTCTGATATCAGTGAACCAGGGTATGAAAAGGAGGCGTTAGCACTGGATGGATGATACATTAAGGAAACGTTGATAGCATTGCAAAACAGTCTCTGTCACTTCAAATACAAGCAAAGGAGGAATTAGGACGTATTTATTGAAGTCCTGTTCTCCACAGGGAGCTTAAAGTGTATTGATTTATAGATTGTTTAAGCAATCACAAGCTATGAGAATAAACCAATTTTTATTTCAAAACCTTCTGACACACCGAATCAAATCCCTATCTTGATATAAAACACTCAGAATTAAGTAGTGGACAAAGTACAACCATTTTCATTCCAAACATTTTTAGTGACCTACCTTGGTTTTAGTGAACTGACATGCAAGTCCAGTCAGGCACAACATACTGACCAGGGCGTCACGCCAGGGTCAGAAATAATACACTGGTTAAGATCACAATCTCTCTTTCATGTAGCGTTCCCTGGAAACAGGCTGTTTTCAAGGCAGTCTGACTGACGAGAAGTGGATCGATGTAATCCCCATAGTAGTGAGCACCACGCAGATAAAGCTTAACATAGCACAACCGCTTAGACTTGGAGAACTGCAGTCTACCTTCATGAGTATGTGAGGAAAGCTACTACAAACCGCCACTTAATGTCGTTTTCAGGGCATGCAAAAGAGTAAACTTACTCATTGTGGGCATTAAACAACAACAACTTTGGTTTTAGTTGCCTAATTACCAATTGAATATAAGCAAATCACCAAATGTCAATTTATCTGTTGCTAAATTATTAATGTGTTAAATGTTTTTGTTTAGAGATAGCCATGGAAAGTTCAACAATATGTGTATTATATGTTTATTGCTATATTTTAATTATGAAATAACACGCAGGCAAAGACATTTAATACACCACTCCTGTTTTCTTCTTCTTTTGATTCCTCATAAAATGAGTTATTCACTCTTGTTTTCCTGCATTGTATGTTGTTTCTAGAGCTTTCTTTAAAACCTAGATAGTTACTTCACAGCAGTTTTTATTTTGTGTAATCCTGTCCTGTTCTTGAGAGTTGACTTAAATGTATTCTGGGTGTACCCATGGGTGCTCAGTCTCTCTCAGTAAATGATAAAAGGTGTATTTGCAGATGATTCCTGCAGCTCGGTTGAAAACACTCCTGTTTTGTTCTCTCATGTGCTCCACTCTGCTCAACCCTTGTTTGATTTCAAAGTTCTGCAGTCTGTGAATTGCTAATTCATCTTTTGCAATGCTGTCATCCAACAGTCGGTCATTGATAAACTTCAAAATGTCACCTTTATCCTTCTCTGATGTGCCCATAATGGGTGCTGCAAAACCAAGATGTCAGCTCTTTCATTGACTGGAACCTCAGAATGACCAGGACATTAAATCCACATCAGACCTAAAAGTTCGAAGCCTCTACATTGTCTATCCATTAGGTTTTATTTAACCTTTGTGAATGGTAGAATGTACAATACCATGTGTTGGAGTTTTCTTTACTGGGTTAACATTTCTGTTTATGTGGCTTAGTGTCAGCTGAACTCCTCTCTGTGTATATTTTTAGGTAACTTTTTGGGTTTCCGTGCAGTAAACATGTATCCATGACAAAACATCCACATCATCACCATCCTTCTATTTTGACTCCAATAGGAGCATGGAGCTACCACTGCAGTTTGTTTCCTTACAAGAAGTATTTGCCAAAGTATTTATGTATTCCTTCAGTTGTGGTTTCTGAAAAGTTAATCAATCAATCATTCAAAACCTTTTCATTCTCCTGTAGAGCATAGGTCTTCAACAAATACATTCCAAGTGTTGATCTGTCCACATCTGCTGAAGTTGGCTTAAAGTTTGTTCTATGTGAAGTAGCCAGCCCATTTACCCATACCTCCTTAGTCGCCTCTTATGATATGCCTGAAAAGTTATACTGTTACTTTTATTTTGTGTCCTTTTGGGCCCTGGTAACACTCAGGCATATTTCTGCTGCACTTTACTTTACATAATGAGGGGGCCAATCCTATGCACAACATCATTAGTCACATTTTTTACAGCAGGGTAAAGTGGTCCTAATCTTTCATTTCCAATAATGGTACATAGAATCTAAAAAAAGCCAATTTGAATGAATTAAGGAAAGAAAAGGGAGATAAGGTATGATTCACAATCAAGAAGAAAACCAACAATATAACCAGATATGTGCTGGGGTGGAACCTACAGGAGAAGAGAACAGTTGACAGGGCAAATGACACCTTCTGAATAACAGAGGAAGAGAATGACATGGAAACTGGAATCTCATGGACAGAGATCAAGAAGACGATCCAGAAAAGGAGTCAGTGGAATTCAACATGCAACCCCATGTTTGTATGGAATTGAAATTCTGAAACAAATTACAAAACTCAACACTAAAGCTAAATAGGAAAAATCTGCAACTGAATGAAAGCCATAACTATTTAGGTATTACATTTAACTGGTATTTGACATGGAGAATATAGAGAGAAGCCAGATGAGTTCAAGTCAAAGAATGCCAGTCATGAAAACACTTGCTGGAACAACTTGAGGAACAGATGAAAGTATATTAAAGAAACTGTACACTGGATGTGTGAGATCAGTCCTAGAATATGGCAAAACAAGCATGGGCAACTGCAGACAAATAAAACTTCAACAACATTTTTAAAAAGTCTCAAACTCAGCAATGAGAATCAAATCAATTGGAGAATTAGAATAAATTACAAATGTGCAACCAATTAAGGACAGAAGGAACAGCAGCACCCAACAACAAGGTGACAAATTCAGAAATTCTGAAAGATGATAGACCACCTAGTGTACCAGAGAATACATGGACTTGGAAGTGGAAGACATTGAGACATCAGTAAAAACAAAGTAGAGAACAGATCCTACAAATAGCACATCAGAAGTAAAACCCATGCCTGCTATACACAAGCTTCCACTTAGACAAAACAGAGCTTTCCAAAGCTAATAGAAAACATTCCCAGGATTGTGAAAATAGATACAACCCGTCAGAAACAAAAAGAAGAGCCATAACTGTAAAACACATAGAGAAACACAACCACAGCAATAGCTAGACCCATATATATACAGATGGATCAACCACAAATGTAACAGTGAATGGAGGGGGAGGAATCTTTCAGAGCCTAAAAACAATACACAAAGTTATCAGTGATGATTAGAACATTTTCAAGTAACTTCAAAGCAGAGGCAGAGGTCTTGAAAAATTCAGCAGAAGTTCTAATCACAGATGAAAACACAGTGATACTCTTCACAGTTGTACTACTGGTGGGCAACAAACAACAGAAAAACTGAAAGGAACTAAGATTGGTACTCTATTAACTATGTCACCTGCTCAAGAGAGTTGTGATACAGTGAATTGTTTTCTTATTGCAACATTCTTAGAAATGAAGAATATGACAGACTATAAAAGAAAGTAGAAATCTACCTCAGCCTGATATAGATATCATTTATGAAGAGGAAAAAAGGTTCATCAGATGTAGATACAGGAGCAAGCGGAAAGCAAAGCATACAGGTCAATCAAATGAGGTGAGCAGGTAGTAACCTTAGACTCTGCATAGGACACAACAGAAGGACATAACATCTATTCAACAAACTAAAGATAGGAAATACTGTGGAATGTGTCTGTATCACTGATACAATAACTGCTGAGCAACTGCTACTAAGGTGTCTAGCATGCGACAAACAAATAAAGCGCATATGGCTATCATCAATACCTTTCTATGGAGGTAAAAATATCCTCAGGCTATCCACTGCTTTCTCGCGATATATTGAAGTTGGCATCTGAAAGCTGGTGAAGAAGGAGAAGAAGAAGTATGGAATGGAAGAGAAATGTGGTTAGGAATTTTGATAGAAATAG
This sequence comes from Ariolimax columbianus, assembly GCA_036924085.1. Classification (NCBI taxonomy): domain Eukaryota; kingdom Metazoa; phylum Mollusca; class Gastropoda; order Stylommatophora; family Arionidae; genus Ariolimax; species Ariolimax columbianus. The sequence goes on from JAVGWX010000002.1 coordinate 116,384,091, forward strand.
CTAGGAAATCAATGTAAACAAAATTGATTGGGAACGATAATGATTGCAATGTCAAGTATTTTTGTAACTTGGGAAACATATATAGCCAATAGGTAGAAAAGACAGAGAAGCAACAGGCACTTCAGAATTGAACATCAGTCCTCCAGGTAACAAAAGCAACTCATCTCAAGAAAGAGACAAATGAAAGGATTCAAGCCTTTCTTCACACTCAACTTGCAGCAAGTAATTGTAGGTCTAGTTTAATCTATAAATGTTTATAGACTGTATTACTTCCATACCTTTCCTAGCATAAACAGACAATAAAAAAGCCGAAAATGCTTGTATCAGTGATAAACAAATAATGAACAGATGTAGATTCAATTTGAGAAATCTGAAACAAATTTATCAACTATTGTATACTTTATTCATGTGCAAAGCCACTCTCATCAGGATCAGGTGCAACAAACTGACTGTGACCTCACCTCAATGAGGCCTAGCAAATGAGGTGGGAATTGCTAACTGTGACCTCACCTAAATGAGGCCTGGCCAATGAGGTGGGAATTGATACCATGATCACCGTAGTTGTGAGTCTGTTGAAAAGCCTACCATTGCATAATAACTAGGTGCAACCTATGTCCATCTTCTTTGGTACGTCTCAAGATGTAAGAGGAGCCACTGCAGCCAATTATCATAGAAAATTCTGTTAAGTGTGAATAACTCAGTATGTCTTCCTTTTTAGCACACACAACTACGTTATTTTATCTGGCTGTTTTAAAAGTATAATTTTGAGTGAGTCCAAAATAACCATTTATGAATTGATCAGAATGTCTCATCTTACTTTATCTCCAGTTGATCAAATTTTTGGTTGCCCTCGAGGCTGGGACAATTACCGTGGCTCATGCTACAAACTTATACAGTCAGACGTGGGTGTAGACTGGCCAACAGCCAGTGCTGCGTGTTCTAGTTCTGACATGCAGGCTGTCTTGGTGACTATCATAGATGCAGATGAGAACAAATTTGTCTTCTCGATGCTACCAAAGGGTAGGTGAAACACATGTTATGTTTGAGAAGTAGAATAACTTAGGGAGTGGTTAGCTTTAGTCTCGTCTGGCATTTAGGGTGACTGAGGTGATTTGACTTAGAGGGTGACTAATAACCTCTGAGATGAATTGATTTAGGGGGTGACTGATAACACCTGTGATGGATAATTGAGGGTTATTGATAACTCATATGATGGATTGACTGAGGGTGACTGATAACTCGTGTGAATGCTTGGAATGCATTGCCACAGGAGGTAGTGAAGGCAGGGACAATTAATGCATTTAAGAATAAATTGGATGCGCATAGCTTTTAGAGCAAGGTAATGTAAATGAAACTGGTTGTATACAGACTCTGCAGAGTCTTCTAAACCAGTATAAAGACGTTAAGTTAAGTTAAGTGATGAATTTATTTAGGAGGGGACTGATAACTACTGTGATGGTTTAACTGAGGATAACTGATAACACCTGTGATGAATTGATTTTGATGAGGTGGGGGAGGGGGGGGGACTGATAACTTCTGTGAAGGATTGACTGACGGTGACTGATAACTCCTGTGATGAATTTATTTAGGAGAGGACTGATAACTGATGTGATGGATTGCTATAGGGTAACTAATTAACTCTTGTGATGAATTGATTTAAGGGTTGACTGATAACTATGAAATGGATTGACTGAGAGTGACTGATAACTCTTGTGATGAATTGATTTAGGATGTGACTAAAAATTCATGTGATAGATTGACTAAGGGTGACTGATAACTCATAAAATGAATTGACTAAGGCTGACTGAAACTCCAGCAATAAATTGACTTGGAAAGTAGTGACACTTCAATAGATGAATTGGCTCATGGGGTGACTGATAACACCTGTAAGGAATTGGTTTAGGGTAGGGACTGATACAACCTGTGATGGATTAACTGTGATGACTGTTAGCTCCAACAATAAGTTGACTTAGAGGGTGATTGAGATGGTTTAACAGAGGATTCCTGATAGTTTCTGAAGCTGATTGATTGAGAGCATGATTGAGATCAACTTATATAGGGAGGGACAGATACGTTCTGAGATGGATTGATTTAAAATGACTGATTGATGAAATGACTTAATGAGTGATTGAGATGAACAGACTTAAAGATTTCCATTTCAGAGATGTCATCCTTAAGGAGAGTATACTTAAGACTGAATATATTTAATTTTTGTCTGTTCTTTAGCTAGGATGTAATGTTAAAGAATCCTTAAAAAAATTGTTAGAGATAGAAGGCCCATGTATTTGAACACTTCAACAAGTGGCGAGTAGTAACTTGGATAGACTGACTTAGAGCGTGAAAGGGATGGACTGACATAAAGCGTAACTGAGCCACTTTTGATGATCAAATTGTTTCCTGTTTCATTGTTCTGCATAGAGTTCGATGAACAAAAGAGGACCTATGTTACTTTCTATACGTGTCATAAAAAACAAATAAAGAGGACTGTGCTTGGAACTGGCAATCTCATCATGTTTAAAAGTCATTGCCATTATAATCTGCCACTGCAAAAGCTCAGATACAGGATTCCTGTATATGGTCCAGATGCAGTTAATACCTTTGCTTCACATTGGAGCAAAAATGTGACTGATTGCAAGAGCTTGGAAACAGACTTCCTTTAGAAGAGGCTAGCTGAGGTAGTGGCCTATGCTTCACATTAGAGTAAAAAAGTGAATGATAAATGAAAGTGGCAACTGAGTTGCAATCAAGGAAAAGAGAATAGCACCACTGTAACCTTTCAAGCAAGTCATAACAGGAGACTAAAGAGGGATATACATGGGGCCAGCAACCTGATTATGCAAAAAGAATTGCTAGAGAAATCTCCATTGTAAGAGATGCGCATAGTTTTTAGATCAAAGAAATGTAAAAGAAACTGGTTGTATACAGACTCTGCAGAGTCTTCTAAACCAGTATAAAGATGTTAAGTTAAGTTAAGTGTGTTGTGTTTCAGGCTTTCTGTAAGAGATCTAGCTGCCGTAGTCATCCTGTAGAGGTGTACTCTGGTCTAACAGCAACTTTGGTGCTGGACAACCTCTGTAGATCTAAAATTGTAGTGGATTGAATCATTGCCTTTTCCCACTTGTCAGTACATATAAAAGCCTAAAAACACGTGTACACTATAATATATTAAGCGCACAATAGTGCTAGACTTATATAAGCAATAATAAAGTCAAATGAATTGCTTTCTTACCTTCAATATTTTTTCCTTTTGCATATGGGGCTGATGTAACATTTTAAAATGAAAGTTTAATCTTATTTGTTTTGATGATGAATAGTTGAATGAAGCAGTTAGTACTGGACTCTGTCCCGGTCTCAAAGGCTGTTCAACATTACTAACTGAAGGTTGCAGTATCACATTTCTAAAGTTCAACAACAATAAAGTTTGCTTTCTGTTGGCATATTCCATGTAAATAGTGATGTTATTTAATACATATCTGTTCACGAGATAACTTCTTTTTAAATTTAAGTCAATATTGCCAATCCATTTCAATATAGAAAATATATTATACATAGTTTGGTATTGTATTTACATTTGCAACTCAGTTTTACATTTGCAGTTTTGGAGAATTGACAAGCTGAATTTTCTTTGCGTAACAAAATGAGTGCAAGTATGGCAAAGCACCATAAATCAAAGTGCTGTAGATTGGGGTACACCTCTACTTCAATCGTCAAAAACTGTTCAGCTTCCTGTGCAACATGGGTCTTCCACAAGTCTTCCACATTTGAAGCTCTTCATTGAAGGTCCATATTTTGTTAAAATTTTATTGGTTTAAAGTTTCTACAGAATGGTGAAGTCAGCCTCATGTCAAACCCCTTTTTAGTGACCTCTTACAACACTTTTGGCAGGTTAGAGTATTACTATTTTTTGTCTTTGCTCTCCTTTTGAGACTTGGTAACGCTAAAGTGGTTTCAAACTTTGTGTGAATCAAAAAAGAGATAAGAAAAAGCCATTATGTTTGAGGGACTCGGTGTATTGGTTATCTTCTGACGGTTCTTCATTTCATGACAGGCACTTAAAAACCTTACAACCATATTGACCAACAGTTTTTCATTTCAGTGAATACCGGCTATGTCTGGATAGGTCTGCAAGACCCACAGGAGAACACTTTTACCTGGGTGGATGACACACCTGTCCAGTACACAAACTGGCAGCCTGGCGAGCCCAATAACAACAATAATGAGGACTGTGTTGAAATGTTCGGATCTGTGAGTAATTTCAGCTTTAATAAAAATAAATAAATGGAAGTTGCAGCAGTGCTCAAGGTCAAGTGCTGAAAATAATGGAAATAAATATGCTTTAGATACGGAACCTGAACAGAAACAAAAACCTACCTTACGGTCACAAGGTCTTTGTCCGAGATAAAGAAAAACACAAATTAAAATGTCTAATAAATCACACCAACAACAACGACGATGTTTAAAGATTATAAAGATGCAAGAAAGAGGGCAAAAGTTGGCAGGAATATGTAAGAAAGAAAAATCACAGTATACCAATTATGATAGATTAGGCTAAACAAAAAAAATCAATGTGATAGCACAAAAACATACATCCTGAGGTGTTCAGTAGTGAAATATGAGGCTTTCCAGTAAGCTCACTTGACCTTGACCCATGTCTTGACTCCCAGCTTTAGGCTATACATTTGATAATTAACAATGATGATGATGTTTATACGGATGGGTTTGTGCTTTCTGGTGAGAAAGAAGGATATGCCAACTCAGCTAGAATGATTAGCAAAGGGCTTGCCATGAGAAGCAGAGAATACATGAAGATAACCTGCAATATGAGAATGCAGAATAAATCAGTTATAGCAGCCTTCAGGAAAAAGAAGATGTATGGAAGATTCTTGTTGACACAAACTAAGGGCCGCCAATGCCAAAGATGGATAGCAGAAATAACAGAAGCAGTGAAACTCTCCATGTATGAAGTATGAAGCCCATACTAGGGCACAGTCAAGAAACCTCTTCATAACCTGACGCTGAAAGTCACAAACAGACAAAAAAGCGAAAAGAAAGAAAAGAAAACAGAGTATGGAAAGAATTTGTCCACTTTTGTAGTAGTGGTATTTGTGACATTTTATTTTTCATAATGAGGTTGCCAGTTGTATACCTGTCTTCAATATTTGCTGCAGCATGGTATGGTGGTGTTGCCCTATTCTATCCTCCTTGGATCCACATGCGAAGAACATCTGTTTAGCACAGGGATCGCCAACCTTTTTCTGAATATATGCTGATGACAATGTCACTGAATGAACCGAGAGCACCAGTTGTTTGTAGCTAATGAATTATTTTTTATTTGGTCCCTCTTTCACTCTAACTGGGCCCTATAGAGCCACCACTACAGTTGGCTTTCTTTAGGATGCCTGCACCAAAGCACATTGTGTGGTTTTGTAGTGGTAGTTGCTGTAGCAGGATGTTTTACATTTTGAGTTTTCTAGCCTCATGGACAACTCTCTTTGGTCCCCTTTTACAGCATGCATGAAGATGCAGTGGTCCTAATAAAATAGGATAGTAATATGGAAACATAATGAACTTTTAATGAAATTGATTTTCTTAGAGTAACATTTATGTCATGAAGTCATCAAAGACTTAAATTAGTGTTAGTCTTCATATTGTTTGGTTGAATATTACCCAGGCCTGAATGAGAGCGCAGAAGATTAACTCTGTAACCTGGCAGGCATGTTGTAAGATTAGACTGAACAAGGTTGGTCATGGGGCTGGCTGCCCTGTCCTTTAGAAACTTTAAGCCACAATGTCTTCAATAGATATTGGCATATCAGCATTTGATGACCTGATGTACATTTGTTTCACATTGAGCTATCAACATTTTGATGATGATGATGAATATTAACACTTTATGAACTATTAATAAAGCTTATTTTCTTTGAGTAACATTTATGTCATGAAATCATGAATGACTCATATTAGTGTGAGGATTGATGCTGTTTGTAAGCTAAAGCCTGTCAACATTGGACAACAGAATGAATACAGTTAGACACAGAATGTCATTAAATGGGCAGTAGTCATTTCTAACTTCCTTTTTATGTATTATATTTTTTAGAACAATGTATATTTAGATTAATCAAAACCAAAGTCACATGGTTCTATCAGGAGGCCCAAATACACACTTGAATCGTTTTTAGGACCTGAACAAGCTGTGGATTTCGATGAAAAGATTTGATGATCTGGACTTTATGATGACTTGGCTCTTGTCTCACAACCACAACCATATGTAAAATAATATTATAAAAAAATAAATGGTTACTGAAATTAGGTCTGAGGGTACACAGATTCAAAATACAGATTATAAGAATAAAAGCACCTAATGACAATCAGGTTATACTGGGAGATATAGTATTACAAGAAAAAGATTTATTAATATATCTTGACAGAAATATAAACAAAATTGGGAGGTACTGATAGATATATGAAATTAAGAATACAAAAGGCAAGATGGAAAAGATTTATTGCTTCTATCTAAAGAAATTATGTCAGCCACAAAAATGCAGATCTTCAACTCCAATTTTAAGTTTGATTTATTGTATGGCTTTGTGACTTAAAAGGTTCAAGCTCTCGTCAATGTTTGCTTGTGCCAAATGACGAAATAAAATGGTAGGATACAGTCATTAATATAGAACTGTGGAAAAGAACTGGACAGATGCCAGTGGGACTAGACGTAAAGAGAAGGGGTTGGTTATCGAACCAGCTGATAGCATTTCAAGGAAGTCACTGTTCTGGAATTCTCAAGGCAAGAGAAGTAGGGACAGACTTAAACACTCTTAGAGCAGAAGTGAAGTTGAGACAAACCTAAAAACAACAGGAAAGATGTGGGGGAAGAAATGAACATGACAGGAAGACTTGGCAAGTATTTTGTTGAGGACATATGTTCCACAGGGAGTTGAAGGGTTTTGTTTAATTTAATTTGAAGCTTTGAAGTTGATTTAGTGTTGCTGGCCTGACGTTTATCCACTGGTTGGTTATATCAGGCCAACAGACCTTAGGTTGTTCAGGTTCTGAAAGAGTGCCTCAATATTTTGAAAATAGTTCATTAGTGACTAGCAACTTTTTCTATCTGTTTTGTTTCAGAATGGCAAATGGAATGATGGCAAGTGTAATAATGCTTACAACATGTATATCTGTAAGAAAAGTAAAAGCATTCTGCCCAGGACTGGTTCAGATGAGGAGCAAGGATGTACAAATGTAAGTGGGTATTGGCTTTGATGCTGTCATGTTGAGTGAATAAAGACATGTGCCTGATCAATGTAATTGGAATACTTGGAATCCTGCTATTCAAACAGGCATGTTATTGTCTGTTGCCAGCTAGCCAAAAGATTCAGCTATGCGTGGTATATATTTTAAAACTTCCTGTGGCTTACTAGGCCTGGGGGAAAGTACAAATAATTTGGGTAGATTTTTAACTAGAATTTTTGAATTTTGTCTCGGCAGGAGCCGTTAAGCCTACTCGTTTTGATTTCTAACTGTGAAGGAATTTTTAATGTGCTCCATACTTAACACAGGAGTCCGATCTCACTACACAGAGATCAGGGAAATTTTTACCAGAAGATCTACGTGAAAAAATTCAAGTCTCGACCATGATTTGAACCCGCGACCTCCAACACCCGAAGCGAACACCTTACATAGATGTCATTATTAGTATAAGAAAAGGAATACCATAGCAGACACTGCTGTTAGGGAGGAAGTGTTGTACTAGGTCTTAGCTTTTTATAAGATGAAGTGGCCAGTTCCCTTACTCGCTGCTTTTCCTTCGCAAACAATAAGCCAAGTATTCATTTACGGCTGGGTAGACAGGAGTGCATTAATAAGGAGGCTCAAACCAGGCGCCTTTGTTTTGAGAAGTGAAAGTGCTACTACTGTGCCACTCAGACACTCATTATTATCAGTGCAGGCATGTAAAGACTGAATTCTGTAGTCTATGCGGATGAAATCATTTGCTTGTTCAACAGAACGGAAGGCGATTCTCGGCAACGCAGTGTGAAAAGCAAATAGCATAGTAAGACATTAGAACACCGTTGTCATTCATTATATGGGATCAAGATGAGGAGCAGCGCATGAGCTGCAGTGGTCAGCGACTCATAGATGACTGCTAGCGTCAGGGCCAGCGAATCAGAGCTGCCAAGACCCTTCTACACCTCCAAGCGGTGATCCTGGATAACAGGCTGCAGCAGGCAGACTGGCTAAGGAGAAGGGATCAAAGAGGGAATGCTAACCCAGTACTAAAAAAATGCTTGCTGAAGTCGGATGTGTTTGACCGAAAGGTGCAAATATCGCAGTCAAGCTGTAAACTACGACACAACGCATTCCGTTCTCTGGACTACATTCTGCTACTTAAGCCCATTCAGGGTTTGGTAGCGGGAGATTGAGAACGAACGAAGCCACGAAGTCAAGCCATTCATTATATTCTGTCACATTGCCAGCTGTCTTGACTACATCTTTTTATTGGATTCAGATAGCTGAGTGAATGCAAACCCAGTACCAAGAAAAGCCCACTCAAATCAGATGTGTCAGGCCAAAAGGCGATTATACCTCAGCTTCGCTGTAAATTCCAAAACAATGTCAGAACCTCCTTTTCAAGACAAAAGAGAAAGGAGAAGAAGACACATCATGTCACCATTTTCATTTCCAATGATCAACTATTATTATTATCATCATCATCATACTTACATAATGCTTCTGGTACTCCTTGAAACATAGGATAGCAACAGATATTCTCTAGTTATTTAAATTTTGGGCTGTCATCTTGATATCACTCATAAGGTTCCAGTCATTTGCTTCCTCTTCTATTATTCCTTGTTAAGTGTTCTTCGACCTCCTCACTTAATTTTTATGTGGATTCTAATCCAGCACATGTCTGATTCTTCTTTCTTTTGCTGTCTCACTTTCTACTGGGTTTTAGCCCAGTGTCGTGGTATGTATTTGTCTTTCATCTCTCTTGTGGCCGAGTAGCATTTTTCCCCATTTTACTGCAGGTCTCATTCACGCTGTCTATCCACCTTTTCCTCATCTACCTCTCGCCCTTCTTCGTGATGTTCTCTTGTAGAAGGTTGCGTGAACAATGTGGTTGGTTGCATTCTTAGAATGTGGCCAAACCAATTCATTCTCTGTTGCTCAATGTACTGTAGGCAGGGAATAGTTCCAACCTTCACCCGAATACTCATAATTGTGATTCTGTTTCTCCAGAACTTGTTAGTGACCTTTCATAGGCACCGCATTTCGCAGGTGGCCAACTTTCGTTCCTGGGCCTTATTCAATGCCCATGTCTGGCACTGACAGCACAGGGTAAGGATGAAGATAATATTTATCATCTGCTTTTTTTGTTTGGAGGGAAATCTTAGGGTGTCTTAGTAGTGGAGACAGCTGGTAGGTAACAGTGTCTGCACTCTCGTCTCTATCTCTCTATCTAGTCTGCCATCCTAAGTAAAAATAGCTCCCAAATACCTAAATTCTTGTGCCTGCTTTAGTTTTGATTCATTCACATGAATATCAAGTGTGGTGTGCTTTCTACCTATATTCATTATCTCTGTTTTTGATGAATTGATATTCATAACATATTTTTGACAGTTTAAGTAGAGTGAGTCAATATGACTTTGCAGCTGTTGTTGTGTTTTTATTTTTCTGAGGTTGTGCTCATATCCATCTTCACTTTTTCTGTCCAATCTGCAGCTATATTGGTTGTTGAGTGTTTTTTGTCATAGGCATGTGCTTTTTGTATTTTACAGTTTAGTTGATATTCAATTTTTATATGCAGACTGCATTAGCCAACAAATGGGACTGAACATTAATATCAAGAAGACATAAATAATTACACTAATTATATTAAATCCCACACCAATTAAAATAGGAAATGAAGAGTTAGTGATGGTGGATACATTTATGTACCTCGGAAGCACAGTTACACCTGGCTGTAAAACAGGTAGAGACATCAAAAGCAGAATGAGCAAACAAAAATAACCTTTGCTAGCTTAAACAAAATTTGGAAGTCTACACAGTACAGCAGAAGTACCAATCTAAGAATACACAAGAGTTGCATACTTTTTGTGCTTCTGTATAGTGCAGAGTGTTAGGGAGGGTAACAGAAAAAGAAATGTCAAAAGTGTAAAATTTTTACCCGACCTAAGTAATATTTGTATAATGTTTGGTTGAACATCACCAACCAAGAACTTGCCCAGAGCTATAAAAGGGCCATGCATGCCAGCATAACCTGCAGATGCAGGACTTGGATTGGCCATGTCTTAAGAAGAGAACCTGACACCATTACCAGAAGAGCAGCTAATCTAAGACAACATCATGAAGAACCGTAGAAGTTTAAATGGAAATCATGAACCAGGACTAGGGCATCAAACAAAGGATGGCTGCAGATTGAGCAAAGTGGAGGGAGTTTGTTGCTGTCCTTAAAGATGCCATCAGGAATGATGGTTAGTGACCAATTGCCAGTCATTCACCATGGATTTAAGAAGAAGAAGATGAAGACTACATAACAGTTCTGATTTTAAACTTGACTGGTTATTCTGAATTGATTTTAAATTAAAATTTTCGAGGTTGCTATATCTGAGAGATCAAAATGGTAGGGTTTGGAATGACACAAGTTTCAAGCATCCACTAATCTAAAGGGATGTAACACCAGCGTCTAGTCATTTTGGAGATTGACAAAAATTCTGAGATCCAGTGTAGTGCACATGCTGTACTCGTAAAAGAACCTCCGGCAGTTGAAATTCTGAAAAGTAATAACATTCCTATCTAACATGCATTCTACATTCCCCTAGGCCTGATAAACTGCAGGAAGTAAACATTGCGAAATAAAGAGCATACTACGAATAGTCTGTGACTACCTGGACGCAGGCATAATCTGCCTGTTTGAATACCTGGATTCCAAGTAATTCAAGTATAATACCTGACAACCAAGGAATATTAGTTTTTATTTGTCATTTGGTCATAACTGAGTGAGAATTACCCTATATTATATTTCACAATTAGACTAAGATACATTTTCTGTCTGGCAAATCTACTTTTGGCATTCTTGTTTGTTCTGGTCAACTCAGCCTGTTCTTTGGCTGTCTCAAACCTCTGAAATGAGGCACCAATGCTTACAGATTTCACTATCTGAAACATTCTGGGACCAGAGACTAGTATTATGTCTGTTTATTCTGATTGTGGGAGCAGTCCCACCTTCAGAGGCATTCATCCATTTTTCTTTTTAAAACTGACCTTTAACAACTAAGTGACAATCCTTATTGTTTTTAAAATCTAAAAGCTAAGTGACATTCGTAATTGTATTTTAAATCTAGCATTTGACAGTTAAGTGATGGTTTTAAATCTCACAGCTATGTGACGCGTCTGTGTAGGGGATGGCGTGGACTAGTGGTTAAGTGACACGACTCACAAGCCGAAGGTGCTGGGTTAACTCCCCAATCACAGCACCGGCCGTTACCCCCATTACAGCACCGGAAGCAAACCCTTAGAAAATGTAGGAGTAAGCAGACCCTTACATAACATACATGCTGTAGTCGGATACACTGGGCTGACAGGCTTAATATAAAAACATAGTGCAACGCACACTGCCCTGGGGAATAGAGAAATAAGGCGAAAGGAAAAAAAAAGTTACATACGTTATTTTCTGACAGCTAAGTGACAATCATAATTACATTGTAAATTTGTCAGCTAAGGGGCAATCATGGTTGCTTGTTGAAATCTGACAGGTAAATGGTAATTGTGATCCCTTACATCTGACATGTAGATTCCTGTAGAGCAGAAGACTCTTTCAACAAGTGGGATTGCATACTTGTATAATGTAAAATTTGATTGTTACTGTATGGAGGATATTGTTTCCAGTTTTTGTGTAGCTGATTTGAAAGAAAGCTTTAGAAACAAAAAACAAATTTTTTGTTGGATGTACAGCTATCAGAGAGCATCTGAGTAGAGTGCTTGCTTCTCATGGCAAAGATACCAGGTTTAATATCAATTATTGGCATGTTCCAGTTGACCCAGCAGTGAAGGAGTACCTTCACTTACTGTTAAGGAAGTAAAAGCAGCAAGGAAGGTAACTGGTCACTCCACCCTATAAAAAGTTGAGGTCTAGCACAATGAAATCTCTAACACTTTATCCCTGTCAGCAGTGTCTGTTATGTGACAACAGAACCATCATGTAATGTCCGGACTGTTCATGTATTTTCCACCACGTGTAGGAGCCATACTGAGGATTCCGTGGCGAAGTGGTTAAGCCATCAGGTGGTGTGGGTTCGACTCCGGAATCCACCATTTTTTTTCACGGGTGCTTGATACGGAGTCCCCTGCATCTCGTAGTCGCCCCCTAGTCGTCTTGTCCTTGACTTGCCACTGGGGTTAGGTAGCTGGATACAAGAGAGTGAGGTTAAAATATAGCGCAGATAATCCTTACTAAAAATAGCGCAAGCAAATAAATTATGCGATCATCGTCTGCGATGGACGGCAGCCTTTGCCTTTGCTTTTAGAAGTCATACTTGATTTGAATTGTCATTATAATTATTTCCCAGGGATCTATTGGCTACGGAGCTCAATGCTACAGTTTTGTTCCAGCAAAGAAAAACTTTGGGGATGCTCAGAAAGATTGTAGAGCTACTTCAAAAAATCTGGGAAATCTAGCCACAGTTGACAGCGGGTAAGGTGCAGAAGACTTGTTGTTGTTGGAAGCTACTCATGCTGATTTGAGTGAACTCTTGACAGTGTTCCTTGGTAGCGAGTTACAGTGGTTTTTGTTGCATCCCAAAGTGTACTTGGGAAGGTGGGCATGGGTACTTCTGGTTGTAGTGTAATGGGAGGCTCCTCAGTAAACTCACCACAATGGAGATTATAGTCTTTATCTCTACCTTGTTTTCTAGACTGCCTGTTTGCAGGATCACTGCATGGAAGTGAGGTGATGTCTTGGTCAGTATGTTTCTCCTGACTCTGATCACTCTTTATTGTTGTGCAGAAGAGCAAAAATTGTGATATTTTATTAACTGTTTTCAGTCTAAATACAAATAAGTAAAGTATACAAACCACTTAATACCAGACACTGGAAATTAAGCAACTTGTTTGCTCTAATACCTGAAATGATGCTTCTGTTATTTATACTTATATATCTGTGCTGTATTATTTTTCTCTTTTTGTTCTTTCTCGCTCTAGCCAAATCATAAGGTCACCACTTCAGTTGACCTCTATTAAAATGTTTGTGTAAAAGCACTTTACATGTTCCTGTGGTGGTGGCTTCTGTAGCAATGTGTTGTATGTGATAAGATTGCTAATACTAAGTCAACATTGTTTAATTTCAATGTCAAGTAGCTACTCCTGTACGCCGCAGAAACTTGGAGAATGGCAAAGACAATACAGAGGAAATTCCAGGCCTTTGTAAATAAATATCTAGGCAGTATAATCGGTACAGACTGGCAAGACATGGTGAGAAATGAAGACCTATGTGAATGGAACCAGCAATAACCAGTGGAACAACAGATCAAACTATGAAATGAGGTTGGATAGGATACACACTACGGAAATCACCATCACACATGGCCAGACAGGCCCTAATATAGAATCCACAGAGAAAGAGGATGAAAGGTAGACCAAACAATACCTGGAGAAGGGACTGCCAAAAACCAAAAATGAACTTTTGGGTCCTGGACCTCAACTGGAGAGAGACAGAAAGGGCAACTCAAGACCGAGCTTGCTTATGGTCTATGCCTCAAAAGGAGTGATGGACATTGATGATGAGGCTGATATCCTGTCTTTGAAGGCATCCATTGGTGGAGTATGGGTCCAATAGTGCATTTGGTGGAGCATGGATCTAGTAGTGCATTTGATGGAGAATGGGTCTCTAATGATATTTTAAGATTATACGAGATGGCTGACATATTGGCAAAAACATGAGCCTCCAAACAACAATTGAATAGACCCTGCAGTAACCACACAGTAAAACAAATTATTAACAATAACACCAGGTAAATGTGGATGAACAGGTGTGCAACGGGAATAACAGGTCACAGTGTATTTAGCGAAAGGTCACAGTCATCTCATCTTTCTGTTACTAACAAGACACACCAGAGTCAATACCCACTTGAATCACATCAATCTCCAGTACCTGCCTATTGTGCAGACATTGCTCTCATCTTGATGAAACAGACACATACTCATTGAGTGCAAAGCACTTGCGAACATGAGTAAATGATTTTTACAAGCACTGCTGACAATTGCCAACACACTGTACAGAGCAGTGAAACAACTGAAGAAGACTTGTATCTATATAAGAATGGCATTGGGCTACCAAGAGCAGGCTTGCTCAGCAGCCATGAGATAACAACAACAACAACAAGAGATTACATTAAACTTTTAACTGCAAAATCTATTAACTTGAGTTTGTCATTGCCGTATGAAAGATGTCAGATCTTAAATGTATCATTTAATTAATTAATACTTGAATTTCATTAATAAATTTGCTGACTTTGTTAAAAAAATTCATTTTAAATATTCAGCCACTTGCAGGCCTTCCTATCAGCTGAGTTATATGCACAGCCTAGTCTCACTTATTGGATTGGATTGCAACAAAGCAATGATGTCTATAAATGGCAGTCCAAATGGCCTGTTGATTTTACTTACTGGGGCAAGAATCATACAGGTGAGTTTGTCTTATTCTGAGACGGATAGAACTGGCAACTCTTTGACTGTTATTAAATTTCCTTATGACAATGCTTCTCAAAGTGCTGTCCTTGAGCCCTTAGTCACCATCCACAAAGGGCATCAAGAAACTGTACAATAATATCAGTAATCTAATTCTAATAAACATTAACTTATATTATTATTAAAACTGTACTTAAGTTGGCATGTGTCTAAAAAATAGCAGCTGCTTCCAATGTAACTATACAATTTTTTTTAATGCTGCAAGATTTGTTATTAAGTGTAATTGAAATTTAAAAAAAAACAACTACTCAAAATATTTATAAGCAGTCATAACAATAACAAAAATCCCTATTAAGGTTATCATTAAATATTTATAAAATATAATTGGCTAAGAATGCATTCAAACAAATTTTAAAAGAAATTTATTATGACCAGAGAATAAAAATATTAAACAAATTGGAATTGGGCCCCTGCTGGAATAGATAAATCCCTACCTGTTTGTCACACTAAAATGTTTGGGGACACTGCACTATAAGCTTTGATAGGTTTTAATTAACTAGGCTGTTTGCTTTGTAAATGAAGAGAAATTGAGTTTGTGGCATCACAATTTGGGCAAGAAAAGACACCACTTAGGGAAGAGATACAAGATAGAGATCCACTGCAACTAACCTTCAATGGGGACATGGCAACTATGATTTCCACCTGATTGGTCTGCTGGGACACAGCCTTTTTTCAGTAGGACAAACATGGACATGAGATTCGAACTTGATAACTTTTATTTATTTTTTTTATCTGATCCTGTTTACTATTTGCATCCTTTTGCTCAGACCAAACAAATACTGACACCCTACTGAGGTTTTGAGCCTTTGTACACTTGGTCAGAAGACTGGTGTCCACACCACTTGACCTTCCTAATCTTTGTGTCTCTGAACAAGGCTAAAATATTGACAAATGTAGAATTCAGATAAGTACAACTTCTTCTCTTGTTTTCCTAGGCAGTGAAAGATGGACTTGTGTGGCCTTGCAACGGACAGGTCTGTGGGCAAACTATCCATGCAGCACGACCAACATGTCCTACATTTGTGAGGCCCCTCGTCCAGGTTACACCACTCCAACCATCAAGACAATCATCACCAAACCACAGCCATGTCCTACAGGTTGGCTAGCCTATGGTAGTCTTTGTTATATGGTGAGTTGTAATAACAAAAATGAAGACTGACAAACTGTCAGGGGAAGGGTGCCTTTATCTGATATAGGTATAACTTATGAAGAGCCTGACAGACTGTCAAGGGAAGGGAAAGGCTGCTTTAACTGGTTATAGGTACAACTTATGAAGAGGATGAGAGACTATCAAGGGAAGAGGGAAGGCAATGTCAACCTGACATGAAACCTATGAAGAGATCAAAAGATTAACCTGATCTAGATAGAGGAACAAGACTGAAACAGAGCCCACAAGTCAGCAACCAAATTGCGCATGTTACTAGCACAACCGAGTTGAACAGATAGTAATCTTTACATTTTTGTTTTACATTTAGCACAGGCTACAACAGATTAAGATACCATCTGTTAAACAAACTAAGGATACTGATGAATGTGTCTGTAACTCTGAATGCTGAACAACCATCGTCCAGATTTTATTCTCACTCTTGAGAAGGGGATTATTCCAAGGAATTGGAAAGATGTAGGTGTGATCCCCTTGTTCAAAAAGGGCAAAAATTCAGATCCAGCGAATTATAGACCTGTGAGTTTAACGAACATAGTCTGTAAATTGTTAGAGTCAATAATCAAAGATAACATTGTTATGCATTTAGAAAAATTTAATCTAATTTGAAATAGTCAGCATGGGTTTACTAGAGGGAGATCATGCTTAACAAATCTATTAGAATTCATGGAAAAGGTTACCAAAATGTTGGATGTTGGATAGCCAGTAGATGTTATTTATCTGGATTTTGTAAAGGCTTTTGATAGAGTACCGTATCAGACAGAGATTGTTTCGGAAATTGAAATCACATGGTATAGGTAGACAAGTTGCCAATTGGATAAAAAATTGGTTAACAGGCAGAAGGCAGAGAGCAAGCATAAATAAGGAGTACTCTGACTGGTGTGATGTTATAAGTGGAGTACCTCAGGGATCGGTATTGGGACCAATTTTGTTCTTGCTATATATAAATGATTTGAATAATTATATTGCATCCATGATTGCAAAATTTGCAGATGACACAAAATTATGCAGCAGGGTCTCTTCTCCGGCAGAAGTGGATCTATTGTTATCAGATTTAGCTACTATTCATAAATGGTCCATAAGCTGGCAAACAGAGTTTAATATAGATACATGTACAGTCATCCACATGGATAGATCCAATATGGAACATAATTACAGAATGGGAGAGAACAATATTAGAAAGATAGATAAGGAAATGGACCTAGGGGTTATAAAAGATCATACAGATACGGTGAGTGAGCAAGTTCAGGTAGCAGTGGAAAAGGCAAATGCAATGTTAGGTGTGATTAAAAGAAATATTAAACATAGGAGCAAGGAAGTGATAGTAAAACTGTATAAAGCATTAGTTAGACCTAGATTGGAGTACTGTGTACAAGTGTGGAGTCCTTATTATAGAGGGGATATAAACATACTGGAAAGAATACAAAAAAGAGCGACAAAGCTGAAAGTGGGATTCCAGACTTACAGTTATAAGTACAGACTCAGAAAAACATGCCTACAGTGTCTAGAAGAGAGAAGAATTCATGATGACAATACAGGTTTATAAGATGATCAGAGGAATGAATGAATTAGGCAATAGCAAGTTTTTTCAAATATAGCCACCCATAAGAACAAGAGGGCAAAGCTACAAGTTGACTAAACAGAGGTCCACATTAGATATTAGGAAATATTTTTTTAGTCAGAAGTGGTGAATGCTTGGAATGCATTGCTAGGGGAGGTAGTGAAGGTAGGAACAGTTAATGCATTTAAGAATAAATTGGATGCGCATAGCTTTTAGAGCAAGGTGATGTAAATGAAACTGGTTGTATACAGACTCTGCGGAGTCTTCTAAACCAGTATAAAGACGTTAAGTTAAGTTAAGTTAAGTAGTTTTTCCACATTAAAAAATAACACACCCCAAATTTTAAAAGCAGTCCAAGTAGTGGCCATTGTCAAAGTCATTTCTTCACAAATATTTGTCATTTTATTGTATAATTCTTAAGCCCAGAACTAACAAGACGTAGTCGCACGGGCTGGGCGGCTTTCTTGTCCATAATGATGGCACTAGACCATACCCATGACCAAATTCTGCTCGCCTCCCTATTCAACTCCCTACCTGCAATGTGTTATGCCACAGAGACATGGGCACTTACAAAAGAAATGGAGCCCAAACTCAGAGTGACCCAAGCCTCCCTTGAGAGACGTATGATCGACCTTACGCCCCGCAACCAATGTTTTAAAGGTACAACAACATATGATAAATTGGTAAAGGATGCAGTTATCCACGCAGACAAAGCAAAGCATTGCTGGACTGGTCACCTGCTTTGGAGAACTGATGATTGTTGGAGCACAGTGACAGCAGTCTGGTACCCACGAGACAGAAAACGATCACGGGAAAGACCACCTATGCGCTGGTCTGACTCCCTTGAACTCAAACACAATATCTACAAGGCTACAGACGGAAAACTTATCACCCACTGGTCCACCGTAGCCCAAGACAGAAGACGATGGAAATGAAGCTGAGACCCAGGTTTCACTGGTCACACTATTTATAAAATAAATATAAAGGATTATGCAGTCCTGTATTTACTGCTCTTTACTGACTATGATCATGTAAAGAGACATAAGTGAAAGATTGCAATAGAACAGCTGTGAGAAACTTAACACTCAGTATCTATGGGTCTGCCGAGAGTACATTGATATTGAATCTGCATTACATAATAATTTTACATAATACAATAAACTCTCTCATCCACCAGGTGTTTTCAGTGAATATGACAGACATGCTGTCCTGGGGAGATGCCAGGGACTTCTGTGCCAGACAGGCTGATGGAGGCTCTCTTTTAACCATCAATGACAACGCCACACAGTCCTTTTTGATGACTAAACTCATTAGGCAAGCTCTTATTTTGGTGTCATCTCTTGCACATTTAGACTTTAAATGAGGAGCAGGTGATATAGGGATTAGGATGTCGGTCTTCTGACTAAGAGGACATGGATTCAAAACCCTAAGAAGATGTACATTTCTGTTTCTGTTGAAAGTAAAACTGTCATAACATGGATGCACACTGTGTGGAAAATAAAGTGACAAACTGCCATTATCTCTATAAACTGTAGAGGTCTCAAACTTTCAGGTGCTGGTGCGAACATACTCTCCTGGTCTTACTGGGGTCTCAGGCAATAAAAGAGCTCACATCCAGGCTATACAAGCACACATACACACACACACACGCACGCACGCACACACACACACACACACACACAAACACACCCCCCCCCCCAATACACACAACACACCAAAAAAAACCTCCCCCCCCCCCCAATGGGCATAGTGAATATGAAGAGGGGTGATATTTTGAAGTCTATCAATGATCACCTTTTGGACGGCAACACTGGAGGTCTAGATCATAATGTTAGGGATCAGTGGCTTTATTTCCCACTTTGGTCAGCAGCCATACATTTTCCGTCTCCCTCCCTCCCACCTGGGAACTGTTTACACTCAATGTTACACAATGCCAAGTGTCCGATACTACAATAACTGAAACAGCAATACACAGACTGCAGAACGTTGAAGTCAAATGAGTGTTGAATGGAGTGTGGCCCCTGAGAGGACAGAGCAGAAGTGTGTTCAATCATTGAGCTTCAGGAACCATCAGTATTTACAATCTTTGCCATTTACTGATAGAGACTGAGCACCTGTTTGTATGCCCAGAGTGCAGTGACGTCAATTATTAATAACAGAACAGAACGGAAGTCTTATAAATCCTAAATGGGGACAAATGCAAGAATTCTAGTTTTTTTGTAAAGATAATCTTTTAGTTCTGCTTACCTTTGTACAAAATAGCCTATCAAATGATGGCTATTAAAATAAAATGATTTCCAGTCAATCGTCTTCCTTTCATCTCCTACAAAGCATAATACTACCCCTTTATATTACTTCTAACAGAAAGCCTTCATTGAAGCACCATGATTGTCTTGCAGTTGTTGGTCCTGTAGTAATCCATTATACATTCAGAAATTGCTAGTCCCATGCAAAAACCTTCTTTAATTGCCTTTTATAACATGTTTGGATGTGCAGTGGTCCTATTTATTTCTCCAAATTATCACAGGTTATAGTTTAGTCTAGGTGGAAGGTGGTAACGGGAGTTGAACTCTTTATCTTTGCTATCATCTGTCACTACTCTAATCATACACTTAGTCTGCCAAGCTGTAAATGGATACTTGACTTTCTCTGTTACCACTTTTACTGCAAGTAAAAAAAATAAAAATCCCAATCTCACGTCAGTGTGGCATATTGGGAATATGGAGTTAGGCCCACATTTTTCTTGACCAATGGTAGAGGTGGTGTGGTTTTTTGCAGGGAATTGTTTTGCAATTGGGAAAAATCCTGCACCAACTGGGGACTGAACTCCAGATTGCTCGGCTGGAAACCCAATTCACTAACCACTGTGCTACCTCAGCTCCCTACTGGTTTTTCTGTATTCCCTCTAAATAACATTGTTTCTTATATTTCTAGTTCAGGAAATTTCACAGGTCGCTACTGGATTGGACTGACTGACCAAGACTCAGAATCAAGTAAGCAAATCATTGATTGTCTTAAAACATTGAACATATACAATTGTGTATTTAGCCATTTAGAAACAAAAATTTTTTTTCTTTAGATCATCTGAATCTATATCATTGCTCTCATAACTATTAAATATTGAAATATTTTGTCACAGAAAAGGGGGTCTTAGTTCATGACCAGCTGGTAACAGTTAGTCTTTTTATTCACCTTTTTGCTCCATACAAAACAACCCAACTGTAAGATTTGTACCTGACTTATATTTAGTAAGAAAGAGAATTGATCAAACACCACACAACATTCAGATTTTTTACAATAAAGTCTCTAACACTTCATCCCTGATAACGGTGTCTGCTATGAAAGTTTAGTAATTTTATTTTTACATGTTTGAAGTTCTTGTCTACCCTATTCATTATTTTTTCTTGTTCATGCTTGGTTCTTTCCCCATTTCCTCATCATTTAAAGATCAATTGACAATCTAACTTCCTTGCTTTCAACAGGTTGTTTCATGAGACTCAGGGTTCAGTTGGGGCCATAGTTGTCACTCTAGTTACAGATTCTGTAAAATATGTAGATATTATCTAAAAACATAAAGGATTGAGACAGACACCAGAATTCGTGGTGACTTAATACAGGTTTATAAGATGATCAGAGGAATCGATAAATTAGACTATAACAAGTTTTTTAAAATACAGCCACCTACAATAACACGAGGGCATAGCTACAAGCTGATTAAAGAGAGGTCCAGGTTAGATATTAGGAAATATTTTTTTAGTCAGAGAGTGGTGTCTGCTTGGAATGCATTGCCAGGGGAGGTAGTGGAGGCAGGGACAGTTAATGCATTTAAGAATAAACTGGATGCGCATAGATTTTAGAGCAAGGTGATGTAAATGTAACTGGTTGTATACAGACTCTGCAGGGTCTTCTAAACCAGTATACAGATGTTAAGTTAAGTTAAGATGTGCTAGAGAGCCAGACGACAACCAATACAGTCGAAGATTAAAGAGACGTATTAAAGTACTTTCTGGTAAAAACTCAGCATTATAAATGAACTGGAACACATGAAAAGGTTCAATGGAATTTTACAAATGACAGAGGACGGACAGGCTTTGTATTTTACTTGATTACTTGATGGACTATTTCTCAGCAGTGGTTGTACTCTGGGGGTTCCAACTTCATCTTCAACGATCTCTATCCTAGGCTATAGAGGTTCAGTGAGCAACAAGTTTTCATTTTGACATATAGTGAATGCTGTTGTAGAGTGTAAGGGAGTCTGACCAATACATTGGATGTCTACCCCGAGGTAATTTTCTGTCTCAGGGGGCACCAGTCTGCTGTCAATATTCTACAATGTTCATCCTTCCATCTGAGCATGTGGCCTGACCAACAATGTTTTGCCTTGTTTGCATGAATAGCTGCATCACTTGCCGATGAGGGATCAAAATGCTGAGCAGTGCATGAGCTGCATCGGTCAGCGGCACAACGCTAACTGCTAGCGTCAGGAGCAGTGACCCAGAGCTGCCAAAATCCTTCTATGGCTCCACGTGGTGATCCTGGATAACAGTCTGTAACAGGGCAAACTGACTAAGGAGAAGGGATCAAAGAGGGAAGGCTAACACTGTACCCAAAAATGCCTGCTGAAGTTGGATGTGTCAGACCGAAAGGTGCAAATATTGCAGTCAAGCTGTAAACTATGACACAATGCTTTCTGTTCTTTGGACAACATCCTGCAAGACCCTTTTCAGGGCTTGGTAGCAGAAGTTTGAGAACAAGGAAGAAGAAAACACTTGCCAATGATAATTGCCATCAGTTGGAACTGTGGAGATTCTTCATGCGCTGGTTGCAGAGTAAATAACAAGCAGCTACAGAAACCCGCCATACAAGAATTCATAAAAGTGTACACATAGGCAATCTGTAATGGGCCAGCTATAGTGATGGTCCTATGCATCACAAGAAACCATAAAAACACACAAGAAGTTTGGCCATTTGTATTTCATGCATCCCCCAAGTAGCACCCAGATTGATAAGAATAAAACAACTAACATTCAAAGCAAGTTTGGAGGCGCTAGAGTTCAGAGGTAAGACACTCTACTCTCAAGAGATGAGCAAATGAAAGAATGAGACAATCTGTGTTTGAATCCCCCAAGTTTCAAGGTTCCCTTCATCTCATGGCAGGTGAGATTGAGCGTCTAACCCTATCACAGATGGACGATAAATTTGTAGGTCCTGTGTACACATCGTGTACACAAAAGTACCCTTGGCACTGTAAAGATCGAAAAGAGCAGGTAGACAACTGTCTGGGAAAAATTTTTTAAAGGTAACAATAGAAGCCTTCATGAAGGCTAAACGGTGTCTGTCCCTCCATGATTCAGAAGACACAGGTCATTTACCTGTTTGTCTGCATATAATTTTGCAAGTAGTTACTAAAATGACCTCTACATTTCGCAAGGGTAGAAGAGGAGAGACTGAGTAAGAGATATTTTTCCAATAATGTTGTAAAATGTCACTAAAGAGGGTTGTGCACAGAGCTAAGAACCCCATCCTGAATGACAAGCTGCTATGGAAACCATCATTGCTCAAATTAACAAAGGGGCTTTGGTTTAGGCTTTGTGCCAGGAGCTTGCCACACTGTTGACGCTATGCTTTACAGGAAGCAAAGAAGGGACAAGAAGAGAAACAAGAAGTTTAACCAATGTTCATTTTCTTGTATGTTGTGTTCATATTTTAGGGTTTGCCTGGTTGGATCAGTCGCCATATTTGTTCGCAAACTGGGCACCGAATGAACCCAATGACCAACAGAACAAGTAAGTGATTGGGGGCAAACTTTTTCATCCTTATCATATTACCAGCTTTATATCCTTCTAACATTTGCAGCTATAATCCCCATTGTATTACCAGCCTTTTCATCCTCTTCATATCAGATCAGTAGCCTGTCCTCCTTTTATCAACCTCTTATCATCCTCATTACATTAGCAGCCTTATCCTCTTCACATCAGCTGCATTATCATCTTCTTCACATTATGAGCCTTATCCTTATCATCATATCATATTAGCAGCTGTATCATTGTCATCATATTAGCAGCCTTATCATTGGCATCATGTTAGCAGCCTTATCATTGGCATCATGTTAGCAGCATTATCATCCTTATGATTTTAGCAGCCTTATCAAATTAGCAGCCTTATCCTAATCATATTAGCAATCATATATATAAGCAGCCTTATCATGGTAACTACAAAATGTAGTTGGTAGCTTCTAAACGTGTCATTAGGTGGCAGCATCATCCAGCTTTGTGATTACTTTAGGTAGCAGACAGTAAGTGTTACAAGTATGTGTACAACTGAGGTACAAAATGACATCCATGATCACAGAGTGTACAATCAAAGAACAGCTTGTGCATTTTTCGAGGGGCACAAACAAAAAAACTGCAAAAGAAATCT
The DNA here is from genome assembly GCA_036924085.1 of Ariolimax columbianus. Lineage (NCBI taxonomy): Eukaryota > Metazoa > Mollusca > Gastropoda > Stylommatophora > Arionidae > Ariolimax > Ariolimax columbianus. The sequence continues at coordinate 116,407,973 of JAVGWX010000002.1, forward strand.
GTAAGCAAATGCTTCCTGTTTATGATAAGGTGGTGGTGGTGGTGGGGGGGGGGGGGGGGGATTGAACGTGAAGTGATTGAACATGATTGGCCTCAAGGTAAGGTGTACTCATCAGGTGCCGGAGGTCACGTGTTTGAATTATGATGGAGAGCAGCATTTTTTTTCACGTGGATCTTGTGGTAAAAATTCCCTTAATCTCTGGGTAGTGAGATCAGACTCCCATGTTCAGTGTTTAGCACGTTAAAAATTCCTTGGTAGTTGGAAATCGAAAAGAGTAGGCTTAACGGCCTATGCCCGGACAAAATTCAAGTTAAAAATTTACACAAGTTATTTGTACCATTCCTCCTTGTTAAGAGCAACTATAGATGGCGCCTAACTGGCTGTGAGTCTATTTAGCTCTATTAAGATGGACTCACACACCGGTATCGTGGGATTCCGTGGCGAAGTGGTTAAGCCATCGGCCTCGTGATCAGGTGGTGTGGCTTAGACTCCGGACTCCGCCATCTTTTTCCCGGGTGCTTGATGCGGAGTCCCCTGCATCTTGTAGTCGCCTCCTAGTCATCTTGTCCTTAACTTGCCACTGGGGTTGGACGGCTCGAGACGAGAGAGTGAGGATAAAAAGTAGAGCAGTAAATCCTTATTAAAAATAGCGCTAGTAAAATCAATTTTGCCATCATCATCTACGATGGATGGCAACCTTTGCTTTTGCCTACACACCAGTAAAAACTACCCTCTAAGAAACTGGTTGTATACAGACTCATTAGAGTCTTCTAAACCAGTATAAAGACGTTAAGATAAGTTAAGTGCAAACATGGCTGCGACAGTAGACCAAAGACTTCTTTGTTGCAGGTTTTGGCACACTGATAAAGTGATGGGATAAATGTAACAATGTTTGTGGAAATTATATTGAGAAATAAGAGACAAAGTGCAATAAAATATGATTTTCAGCTTTGTTTCTCATTTAGTTAAAAATAGCTATTTGTGCCCAATTTTACTGACTTGAAATTGTATGTTACAGAGAGGATTGTGTAGAGTGGGTGCTCCCAGACAATAACTGGAATGATGACTACTGTTATGTTTCCAAGAACTGGATCTGTCAAGTGCCAGCAGGTAGTATCTTTGTCCCTGACAACCTCCTCGCTATCCCCATCACTATCGTCATCATGGTAGTCATCATTATCATGATGGTCATCATCACCAACATCTTCATGATACTCATTCCCACCACCATCATATACATCATTATGATCTACATTACCATAATCTTCACCAACATTACCTTGATTCACAACATCAACATCATGATGATCAACATCACCACCATCATGATGATCCTCATTACTATCATCCTCCTCCTCCACATATGCCATTTATTTCCATTCATGTGGTCTGCCTGGGACATTTATAAGTGCTGAAGAGTAAAGGCTGTCAGTACCAACTGTTGCCACATAGTGTACATGTTAGGTTTACTGAAATGTTACCACATACAGAAACAAGACACCTAAGGTCTTACTAAATTTTTGAACCCATGGGACAGGTCAGAAGTTCAATATCCTTCCTCTCTATCATTGTCATCATCACCATCATAAGGATCATCATCCTAATCATTATTATCATAATGATCACAATCTTAAACATCATTATCATCATCATAATGATCTCAATGCTCATCATCATTATTATAATGATCACCATCCTTCATATCATTATTATAATGATCCCCATCCTTCACATCATTATTATAATGATCATCATCCTCATCATCATTATCATCATCATAATGATCACCATCCTCATTATCATCATTATAAGGATCACTATCCTTCACATCATTATTATAAGGATCACCATCCTCATGATAAGGATCACCATCCTTTTCATCATTCTCATAAGGATCACCATACTCATCACCAAAATAAGGATCACCATCCTTATCGTCACCATGAGGATCTCCATTTCCATCATCATCAACAAGTTAGTTGCTATTTGCAAGCGATGATGGTGGCATCATCAAAAAGTTGTTGTCTTGATGGTGTAACTTGCGCTGTATTTGGATTATAGTGGTCAGCACTCCAACTTCTTGTTTAACATTTCTTTATAATCTTAAAAAAATTATTGTTTCTTTGTTGCTATGTCTAACTGTTTGTTTATTTTTTTAAAGGATCAAAAATAACAACGCCTATGCCAGTCGAGACAGGCGTGCAGTGTAAGTACTTCATTTAGCATTATCAAATAATAATATGAAAAAATATTCTAGTACAGAGGTATGTGGGGGGGGGGGGGGGGGGGGAAGCTATGACGTGCATGCTCAGAGTGACACATGTGGACACAGAAATGGTGCTGCAGAGTTGAGATTGTAAAATAAAATGTCAATCATCGAAACATCACTTTAGGAATTCACCTACATTTGTACCTTGCACACAACCAATCTCTACAATATGGAAAAAATAGTTATAAATACCATATGTTCTTCTTCTCATTCAACATGCTTTTTATTGTTATGTCTACACATGAAGCCCAGGTCTCTGGATAAAGGTTGCCATAGTGGAGAAATCTTCAAAGCTTCCAAACAGCTTTGTGTGGATATTTGTCTCTGTGGGGCCAGTGCTCAGTTTGCATTTGGCTAAGCATATAACAGTCTTGCTGGATATGTTTGGATGTCTGTGCTGCCTGCCCACACATACACATTGGCGATGGAGTCAATTTTAGCCGGTGTAAATGACTTTTCAATCTGTTATGTCCCAATCTCAAGTGGAACAGGATTACTTGTTTTGCTCAATCAAGACAGTGATAGCTGTCTTTTGTTTGAATACCATATGTTAAACAGCCATATTCGTACTGTGATTTGTCAAAAGTCAATTATTTGCAAAAGGGTTTCTAATAAAAACCTTAAAAGTTGGATAGAAATTATAAACACAATCCTGTTCTATTGTAACTAGTTAATATGATTGCTAAGCATGTCAACAGTGTCCTGCACATGCCCTCACAGTGCAGACAAACAACATGATGTCATAATTGCAGTTATAAGATGGCTGTCCCAGTATTAACATGCATCAAAGAGGAGCAGCATTTTGTTATCTGTTTTTTGAGCAGCAAAGGAATGAAACCAGTAGAAATTAATCAGCGAATGAAGGTTCAGTACGGTGATGCATGCCTTTCACTCACATTCAAGCTGCGATTTTCCTTTACAAGGCGGATAACATCTGCAGTCGACTCTGGGGTCACTACTCGGTGTGCCTGACCTGATTGTGAGCAGTGTGCCACAGAAATCATGCCATTTTGGAACTTCATTCTCCACTCATAGACTTGCTAGAGTGAAAGACATTCATCACTGTACCGGACCTTCATTCGCCGATGAAGTACTATAGGTTTCACCCCTTTGCTGCTAAAAAATAGACAACAGAATGTTTCTCCTGTTTGATGCATGTCAATAGCATAGTGGCTATCTTTTAACTGCAATTATGACACCACATTGTTCATCTGCACAGTGATAGCACATGTAGGACACTCTTTACATCCTTAGCAACCATATTAACAAGTTACAATACAATGACATGGTTATTCTCATTTCTATCCCACTTTTAATGTTTTCATTTGAAACAACCTTGTAATATTTCTATATGCTCCTGTATTACTCAGACCTAAAAGGGAAGCAAAGAATAGTAACACTGTAACCTGCCATGCACATTGTAAGAGATGGCTAAAAAGGGTTGAGGATGGGGCAGGCTATTGCATGCTGAAGAAACTATAAGTCACAAGAAAAAAAAAGACATCCAATGGTAGAAGGGGTGGTTGAAGATGTCATGGTTTGCTAATCTTTATCAAAGTTGCCAGCTATGAATCGCTGGCTGCTGTCAGCACATTGACTGTTCTAGAATCTAGTACTTTTGTAATTGTGAAATATGAGAAACATCTTACAGCTTAGTATTATTGTAATTGTCAAACATTGAAAATATCTAATAGTTTTACAGTTTGATATTATTTAAATTGTGAAATATCTTACAGCTTAGTATTATTGTAATTGTGAGACATGTGGAACATCTTACAGTTTAGTATTATTGGAATTATGAAACATAATATATATATTTTTTTTCTTTGTTTGCTCTCAATCTTCCGCTACTAAGCCCTAAAAAAAGCTTTGCAAGTAGCGGAATGTAGTCCTGAGAATGGAATGCATTGTGTTGTGATTTACAGCTTGACTGCGATATTTGCACCTTTCGGTCCAACACATCCAACTTCAGCAAGCATTTTTGAGTACCGGGTTGCCCTCCCTCTTCGATCCCTTCTACTTAGCCAGTCTGCTTTGTTGCAGCTTGCTATCCAGGATCACCGCGTGGATGTGTAGAAGGGTCTTGGCAGCTCTGGTTCGCTGACCCTGACGTTAGCAGTCAGCTATAGGCACTGCAGCTCAGCGTCTTGATCCCAAACATAATATATGAAACATGTTGCAGTCTATTATTGTAACTGTGAAACATCTTACAGTCTGGTATTATTGTAATTATGAAACATGTGAAATATGGGAACTTCTTACAGTCTAGTATTACTGTAATTGTTAAACATGTGAAATGTGGGAAAAATTGTACAAGGGACAGTCATTAAGTAATTGTAAAATTATTTGTAAAAAATGTCTGATATTGAAATAACCAAATATCGTCATAAGATATTCAAGAGTGTTCTAGAATTCTACTTGTGAAACATCATGAGAAAGTGTAAAAGGGTGATGTATTCAAATTGTAACCTTCAAGAGAAATTTTGAGTCTAGCATTCTAATTGAGAAACATATTTAGAACATGTTTTAGAGTGGTGTTTTACTTGTCAAACATCATGAGAAAATGTTCTAGAGTCTGATATCCTGTCTGCGATAGACTTTGTTGCACTTCAACATAGTCACACAATCTTAGCTATGCAACATTCCTGACAGATTTATTTGAAGCGAAAATATTAGCGTCTCATGTGGATGTAACTGAGAAACGGTGGGCATGGATCTAGTTACCCTATCCTGAAGAAACTATGTCACAAGAAAAAAGAAATGAAAACCTCTACACCCCATGGTAGAAGAGGAGCGATTAAGTCAGTCAGAGGCAGAAAAACCAATAACTTACTAGCCTTTAAGCTGGTGCTGCCCTGGATAATTTGGAAAATTGTGAATTTAAGAAAAAGAACCTCTTGAACCCCTCCCCTACCTCACATCTCCATTGCTCTCTTTCCCTGACCTCCAACCTGCCCATCACTTTCCCTCCGCAAGTTATGCACACCCCCCTCTCAATTCGCATATCCCTTTCTCAGTCAACTGGCCCATCACACAGCATATCTCAAACCCTCTCCAACCTGCCAATCTTCTCTCCCCCCCCTCCTCCCCGAACTTGCCCATGCAATTTCCTTTCCCTTCTGATCTTCTCATCTCCCTTCCTTAAACTGCTCAACTTCTCCTTGCGCCCCCCCCCCCCCCCAACACTCCCACCCCATCACAGCTCATTCATGCTTGTTTCAGATTGTATTTACAATGAATGACTTTCATAATTATCGTGGGCAGCACCTGCCATCATAGTAGCACTATTTTGTTTGGACTACACATAATTTTTCAAGGCCAAGTTTAGTTTCATAACCCACTTATGATAAAATCAAATTATAAAATCAACCAATTTTTAGTGACATTATGTGATAGCCAATCAAATCTTCAGAGAAATAAAAGAGTAGATTTTCCAGGAAATTGGAAGACAAAACAGGAAGACGATATCATTGATGTATCTTTAGCTAACAAACTTTGCCTGTTCTCACTTACAGTTATGCGCATTTACTTCTGATACGAGTGTACACATAGGTATACCACACATTCATATAACGCAAGAAGATCTGGCTAAAGGCACAAGGAAGACCACATTAAAGATGGATAGATGACACAACATAGATTTTACAAAGACATGGGCTTACAACAACTAGCACTACAAACTTTTTCCAAGAAAGGCAATTCATCTCCCCACAATGCACAAGTGATTAAACAAATGAGTAAATAAATACGTTTGGTATCTTTAGCAAGAAAAAGAATCTTGTTTGTTTTACAGCGGCTGCTTGTGGCAACGCATCATGGACACAGAGTAGCAAAGGTTACTGTTACTTTGTGAGTGCCCCAGATGGGGATCTAGCTTCTGCAACTTGGTTTGATGCTCGACAGATCTGTATCTCTATGGGAGCTGATCTTGCAAGTATTAGTGGAGAAGATGAGAATGGCCTTATCACTTCCTTGGTGAGTGGGCATTTGTTTTTGTTGTTACATCTTCACTCTTCATTACATTGAGGAGAAGAAATTGTCTTTTTTGTTGCTGTTTTCTTTATGCCCCTTTTTCTTTTGGGAAATGTACATTTTGTTGTAGTTACAACTAAACCATTCTTTACATTGATTAGTGGGCACGTTTCTTTTTTTGGCTGTTTATCTATGTCAATATTTCCTTTGGGGAGCACATCTTGTTTTTGTTGCTGTTACATCTTTACCATTCTTTACATTGATGAGTGAACATTGTGTTTTTTGTTATTAAATCAAAAATATTTTCTTTCATTACTGAATATTTTATTTGTTGTTGTTGAACCATGCCCAAATTTTGGGGGATGGCATGGGCTGGTGGGCTAAGTGACATGGCTCACAATACGAAGGTGCTGGGTTTGATCCTCATCACAGCACCGGCTGTTACCCCGGGGAAGCAAACCCTTAGAAAATGCAGGAGGAAGCAGACCCTTACATAAAATGCATGCCAAAGTCAGATGCACTGGACTGACAAGCGCAAAATAAAAACATAGTGCAACACACATACCGCCTTGGCGAATGGAAAAGTAAGGCGAGCGCAAAAAAAAACAAACATTTTTTACAGTGGCCAGTGAGTCAATATTTATCTTTCATAGTTAAGTGAAAGTTTTTTGTTGTTGGTTTGCTATTGTCTCACTTTATTAAGTATACTTTTAGTTTATGCATCTCAAATCTTCATTGAGCAGTCATTCATTTCTCAATCAATCAATCAATCAATCAGTATTGATTGCTATTTTTGGGACATAGGCCATTGACAACCTTTCTCCATCAAGTTTGATCTAGAGATGCCCTTTCTGTCTCTGTCCAGTTGAGGTCTAGGGACAAAATTTCATTTTCACAGTTTCTTTTCAAATGTTTCTTAATCTAACTCTCTTCCTCTTCCTCTGTGGACTCCATGTCAGGACCTGTCTGGCCACATTTGATGGTGCTTTCCATAGTGTATGTCCCATTCATTTCCTACATTTGATTTATTTCTCAACTGGTTGTTGTTGGCTCCTTTCCCATAGGTCTTCACTCCTCACCATGTCTTGCCAGCCTATACCCATTATCCTCTATAGACATTTATTGATGAGCGACAGGAGCTTTCTCTGTATTCTCTTTCCTTTTCATGGTAGCTTTATGTTTCTCACTTGTAATTCATAAATATGTTTTTGCAGTAGACCTTATCTTTGTTAACTATTAACATTCTGCTACTGCATCTGTCCTAGCTCTAGTTATTAGCCACATTCTTATATGTTTTGTCTATTCTACATGATTGATAAGAAAATATTCCTGGATAGCCACCTAATACATGATGATTGATAACCACCCTGAATGATAAGGTCTTAATTAGCTAACTCATTTACAATAACCTTCTTGATTGTAAGTAAAGTAACCCACAGCATTACTGCCGTAGGGGTGTGAGATGTTAGTGTTCTTACATTTCAAAGGCTGGGCTATATGAGGGCGGTAGCCATCTCCTCTCTCTCGCCGCTTTTACTTCCCGGACTGAACTGGTACCTAATTAAGGCTGGGTTGACCCGGAAGCCATTGCAATCTGAAAAATACATTACCGCCTCAACTGGGGAATGAACCCAGGACCACTCAGATGCGAAGCCAGCGCGCTAACCACTGCGCTACGCGGCTCCACTTGATTGATAAGGTCTTAAATAGCCAACTCATTTACAATAATCATCTTGATTGATAAGGTCTTAAATAGCCAACTCATTTACAATAATCATCTTGATTGATGAGGTCTTAAATAGCCAACTCATTTACAATAATCATCTTGATTGATGAGGTCTTAAATAGCCAACTCATTTACAATAATCATCTTGATTGATGAGGTCTTAAATAGCCAACTCATTTACAATAATCATCTTGATTGATAAGGTCTTAAATAGCCAACTCATTTACAATAATCATCTTGATTGATGAGGTCTTAAATAGCCAACTCATTTACAATAATCATCTTGATTGATGAGGTCTTAAATAGCCAACTCATTTACAATAATCATCTTGATTGATGAGGTCTTAAATAGCCAACTCATTTACAATAATCATCTTGATTGATAAGGTCTTAAATAGCCAACTCATTTACAATAATCATCTTAATTGATAAGGTATTAAATAGCCAACTCATTTACAATAATCATCTTTATTGACGAGGCTACAAATAGCCACTTCATTCATGCTAACCAACCTGATTGGTTAGTTCCATATAGTCTCCTCATATTTAAGTTCTTCCTTATCTGACAGCAGCATCGAGCTCACAGTATCCGTATTGGCACAAATAATTTGATTTTGTTTTTTATTCCCTTTATCCTTGATGCTGTTATTTGTTAAACTTAGTTTTTTTATTTCACTTGTACTGTTTCTGATTGTACAGTTCTTGCTAAAACCCTGTTTAGTAGTTTTCTTACTGTTCTCTCTGCTGTGGCTTATCAATTGTCACCACTTCTTAATCACCCAAACATTAGCTTAATAACTAAATAACAATTGATAAACAGTGCTACCAATGTCAGACTTATCCAAAATCCAAGAGAGGAAAATAACAACTTTTGAAATGAAATGTCTTAGAAAGGTCATCGGTGTCACCAGGAGAGACAGAATAAGAAATTAAGACATTAGAAATAGGGTGTGGACTATCCCTTTTGTTGAATACATTTCAAGCCTAAAATTAAAATTGGTACGGTCATCCCATGAGAATTCAAAGTGATCACCTCTCACTCTGTACTTACAATACAAGAGGTTCTGGTTATAGAACACAAGGGAGACCTAGAGTAAGATGGCATAAGGTTAATTTTTCAACTACATGGGGTTATGAATACATGCACAGCACACTTGGTGACACCTTAAAGACATTTTAAGATCCCCATGCCACTCTCTAGCATAAACGGATGGACAATTAAACTGCAATGTATTCAAATCAAATATTATTTTACTGTATGTTTTTTAGCCTACATTATTTGGCTTATGAAACTTTGACCTATATCTTCTTGTTTTTCAACTGCTCAGGTCAGTAAGAATCCAGTTGACACATTTTGGATTGGGCTCAATGATCTGGACATGGATACATATGGGTTTGTACATTCATTAATTTGCATAAGAAATCTTTGATATATTGTAAACTCTTCTTGTGGCTACAACTGTTACTAACACCTACGGCCTCCTCCTTTTTTGTGCAATGTACGTCTAGTTGTGCTCATGCAGCTCTGGGATTGCTCTGGCTACCTTTCTAACTATTCTCTGCATGTACTCTTTGGTTTTAAAATCATTCTTTTCCCTTGAGGGTTCATTTAAGCATTTGCTTAATTATAATTCCAGATTGTTTTCTGAAGGTGTCAATTAAAATCTATCAAAACCTTGTTTACTCCATGCAAATGATAGGTTCTTAACAAATAGTGACCATCAATGGCCAGCTCTTCCAACTGGACCATCATTAAATCAGTCTTCATTATTTAAGTTTGACTATAGCATATGTATATGCATTCCTCTGTTATGTTTACATTGAGCGCTCCAAATCAGGGAATGTCTTGCAATGTTGTTATGTTTTTTTCCATAAGGAATGAACAATTCAATGTTATCACCTCCTTCTTTATGTCATTCTTCACTGATTTTTGTCTAGTGCTGCACAATAATTTCCCATGGTGACCTTAAAACATTTCAGAGTCTATAAAAATGAAGGTAATTATTTATAAAAGTTAGTATTTTCCTGCTTTGTTGTTCTCTTTGCATTTGAGCCATATTGGTGTGGTATGTACTACACAACTATATTTTAACCTCAAGCCATATTGGTTCTCATCTTATTCTCTTCCACAAGTCTGTATTGATCATTAAATCTGGCCATCTGATACAAAGTATGTAACGGACATATCTGTAGGTAAAGTTCAGCATTTTTAATGCTATGCTATCAGTTATATACCATTTTTTTCAAGCCAAATAGTTGCACTGATTTCATATATTTCATATTAGTGTTCTGTCATAGTCAGATGTGGACTTTAGAGTGTAATCTAAAATCTAATTAAATGATCTCAAGGCATACACTTCTTCTTCTTCTACTTCTGCATTTGTTCTCAATCTCCCGCTACTAAGGCCTGAACAGGGCTTTGCAAGTAGCAAGATGTAATCTAGAGAATGGAATGCACTATGTCACTAGTTTACAGCTTGACTGCGATAGTTGCACTTTTCAGTCCGACACATCCGTCTTTGGCAAAAAGGCATACACAACTCAAAGCTTCTGTCGGTAAAAATCTAGTTTCTTGTATTTTTGTAGTTTTACTGATTCTTCTAATGTTGCCTTAAAAACACAAATAAATTCTTTGTGTAGATTAAGCCCATAAACCATAAATAGTAATTCATCTAGGAGAAGAAACCTCAATTTTCATCTCCTTGCTGCCTTGCAGGGAGTCTAGTGACTGCCAAAGACTAGGGAAGAAATACCCTAATGAAAAGGACCTGCTGAAAATTGATGTTACAGGTTGAAAGTTTCAGAAACTGCTGTCCAACTTTACAATTTGGTACATCATTCTTGCGCTGAAAAAAGGAAAAGTGCGAACACATAAAAGATGGAAGAATGAATTAGTTTTGATTTGCTAAATGTTATTTTCATGAGTTTCCTATAGGATTTAGAGGGTTCAAATCAAATCTGTTTTAGTTCTGATATTGACATCAGGTTTGTTTATACTTTTTTGTTAAGATTATTTCTCAAATAGTTTAAACTTTTCATCTTTTGAATTTCTAATCAATAATCTGGTTTTTTTTATTTTTGGATTTTTTTCCTTCATCTTTTTTGTATTATTCATGATTTTCCGAAGTTCTTGTTTTTTCTACTGCTTATACTGTTATTCTGATGTATTTTGTTCATTTATGTTACTAGAACAAATACCATCAAATGTCAGTTAGATTCTTGTTTTCCTGAAAAGACATGAGGATAATTGTTGAAAATTATTGACATTCCTGTCTAACATGGACAAAACATATGAAAAAAAAAATATAAGATTGTAAATGGTGGCTAAATAGGGGTGTGCATGGAACTATCAAAATCATGATGTAAAACAAATTGCTTCAGAAACCACAAGAAATTTAAAAAAAAAAAATACTTTGGAACAAGCTTCCTGTAAAAAACCAGCTGCATTTTTTTTTTCATATGCTCCATAGGAGCAGAAAAAAACAAGAAGAAGATTCCTCTTCTATAACAGCATAAAATAAACAAGATTTTGTAGCAACTATTTAATCTACTTGATGGCCAGGTGGACAGACCTGAGTCCTGTTGGATATGTCAGTTGGGCACTAAATGAGCCAAATGATGACTATGGTGGAGAGAGATGTGTGGAGATGAACTCAAAAGGTGAGTGTTTTTTACATGTACATTCAACTTGTTTGAGTCAGATGTGAAAAAAATATGTCAAAGTGTGTGAACTGTTTGTTCTTTAACAATATAAACTGTTTGTTCTTTAACTATATAAACTGTTTGTTCTTTAACAATATAAACTGTTTGTTCTTTAACTATATAAACTGTGTGTTCTTTAACAAAATAAAGTTTGCGTTCTTTAACAATATAAACTGTTTGTTCTTTAACAATATAAACTGTTTGTTCTTGAACTATATAAACTGTGTGTTCTTTAACAAAATAAAGTTTGCGTTTTTAAACAAAATAAACTGTGTATTCTTAAACAATATAAACTGCTTGTTCTTTAACAATATAAAGAGTCTTTTTTAACAATGTAAACTGTGTGTTCTTTAACAATATAAACTGTGTGGCCTTTACAATCTAAAGTGCATGTATGTTCTTTAACAATATAAAGTGTATTCTTTTACAATATAAAGTGTGTGTTATTTTACAATATAAAGTGTGTGTTCTTTTACAATATAAAGTGTGTGTTCTTTTACAATATAAAGTGTGTGTTCTTTTACAATATAAAGTGTGTGTGTTCTTTTACAATATAAATTGCTAAATTATGAACATCATTTCAATGGCAGTACACTTCTTCTATTTGTGATCCCAGTGTGGGTGGTGCAGTGTCATGACTTGCAGAGTCGTCTGTCAAAGAGGGAATCAATCTAGTACATATTTCTAATCTAGTACACAACTATCATTCAGTGACATGTACAGGTAGTCCTACAGTAGTCACTGCCATCAGGGATGGAGTGTTGGGGACTTCATTGTTCTAAGTTTCAGTTTTTGTGAAGTGGGGTGGCAAATTCCCTTCCTTGTTGCCTTGACTTCTTTATTCCGGGTAGACTAGAGCATCACACAAGAACATTTAATAGAAAATGGAAACATTGAGCACATATAGCTAACAAGTTGAACTGAACATTAATATCAAGAAAACGGAAGTCATGACACTAAATATATTAAATCCAACACATTAAAATAGGAAATGGAATCAAGATGCTATACAGTGCATGAGCCGCAGCGGTCAGCAACCCAAAGCTGATTGCTAGCATCAGGGCCCACAAACAACACTGCTAAGACTCATCTACACCTCTGTGTGATGATCCTAGATAACAGGATGCAACAGAGGAGACTGGCTAAGGAAAAGGGATCAAAGAGGGGAGGCTAACAAGGTACCTAAAAATGCCTGCTGAAGTCGCATGTGTTGGACTAAAAGATGCAAAAATAACAATCATTACGACACAACGCATTCCGTTCTCCAGACCAGATCCTGCTACTTGCAAAGTTCTTTTCAGGGCTTGGTAGTAGAAACTTGAGAATGAACGACGAAGAAGAGCAAAAAGAAATAGGAAATGAAGAGCTAGCAAATATGGATACATTTATGTACTTCAGAAGCACAGTTACACCTGGCTGTAGAATATATAAAGACATCAAAAGAAGAATAAACAAAGACAGAATAGCCATTGCTAGCTTAAACAAGGTCTTGAAGGTCTTTGGTGTATAGCACATCACCTAAACTAATAATATACAAGAGTTATGTACTTTCTGTGCTTCTGTATAGTGCAGAGTGTTGGAGAATAACAGAAAAATAAACATCAAAATTGTCATTTTTTCCACACATCCTGTCATTGAATTTTCTGGCCGAGCACCATCACCAACTGAGAACTGCTTGCTCGAAGCAATCAAAAAGACATGCACACCATCATAGTCGGTCAACCCTGAAATCAGTCGGCCATGTTTTAAGAAAAGAACCTGACACCATCACCTCCATGATTTGGATCACAGAGGAAAGGGGAAAGAGGCTGACCTATGACAACTTGGCAAAGAACTGTAGAAACCAAAATGGAAATCATGAATCAGAGATAGAGCACAATATGAAGGATGACTGCAGACCGGGTGAAGTGGAAGGATATTGTTGTTGCCTTTAAAGACACCAACAGGTGTGAGGGTCACTGACTGCTTTGCTTGCTACTCACCAAATATTGAAAAAGAAGAAGAAGAAAAAGAAAAAGAAAAAGAAAAAGAGAATCTAGAGCATGCCTTGACTTAGCCATCTTTAATTGAATAAAGTCAAGATCATCCCAAGCAGACACTGCCACAGGAAATGAAGTGGTAGAGATTTCATTGTACATGGCCTTAATTTTTCTGTAAGAGTTCTGTAAGGCAAAGATGACCAATTTCCTTTCTCACTTGCTTAGCTTTCATAATTATATGTCAAGTACCCATTTACAGTTGGGTATACTGGAACTTGTCATTACTGAAGTGTGATTCTAGTACCTTTGATATGAGAAGCAAGCCTCTTATCTGGTCTTCCATTCAGACACTTAATTTCATATACACATCTAACCTAGTATTCATCTAAATTACTGTACTATTTAAATGAGCACATTTCTCAAATCTGTACCATTTAGTAAACATATGTAAATTGGTACACATGTTAAATAATGTATAATTTAGTACACGTGTAATTTTTTTACTCATCTCAAATCCTGTTACACACATGAAACATAATACACTTATACAGGAAGCTGGAGTGACATTCAATGTCAAAGTACACAGGGATACGTCTGCAAGAAGCTGGCAGGAGGTGTCTCAGTCACTCCTTACATACCCGTACCTCCCACTGGTGGATGTCCAAAAGATTTTGTGTCAATCCCCTCATGTAAGTTGTTAGTTGTTTAATTTTCCCTCATAAGTTGTTGATTGTTTAATATTCCCTCATGTAAGTTGTTGGTTGTTTAATATTCCTTCATAAGTTGTTGGTTGTTTAATATTCCCTCAAGTAAGTTGGTTGTTTAATATTCCATCATAAGTTGTTGGTTGTTTAATACTCCCTCATCTAAGTTGTTGGTTGTTTAATATTCCATCATAAGTTGTTGGTTGTTTAATACTCCTTCATGTAAGTTGTTGGTTGTTTACTATTCCCACATGTAAGTTATTTGCTGTTTAATATTCCCTACATTGTTGTTTTTTGTTGTTGTTATTCGTCCATCACTAGTGATGAGGACCTTTTCTTTTTTCACCTAGCCAGTCCTTCCAGTCAAGTATTCTGTAATTCCGGGTTGGGGATGGGTGCAAAGATGGCTGATGAGTCCGATTTGGGATCTGCATACTCGCAGGCAGTGAAAGCATGAAAAGTTTGCTTCGTGAGACAGTGATCATGATTGTCAGAAAATTCATGTGTCTCATGCGCTTTATTGCTCAGCTAGGAGACCCGCAACTGACGCAGCTTTTTGACTGTAGTTTAGCTTGTCAGCAGACTTACACTCTCCCCTTTGCCACTCGCCTGCCATAACAGGACTCGACTGTGTTGGTACTGAATAAATGAAAAGAGAATGACTTGCACGATGAATTTGATTTAAGTGAGGAAGAGTTGCGCAGTTCGTCGACCTCACTCTCTCGCCCGAGTCCAACTTTAACCAGTGGCAAGACAAGTCAGGACGACTGGATATGGACTCGGGTGCAGTGGATGATCACGGCTGCTCAAGTGCCTCAGCGTGTTCTGTTTGGTCCACACCGCTCAGCACATTTGCTGTCATGGTAGCCTTATGACGAATTTCCTGTTTAGCTGGCTGGGATTGAGCAGGGCAGAGAAAATAAAAAAAAGCTTTTCGTTCTTGGCTTACATCTTGGAATACATCCTACACACCTGCATGTTCACATAGGAAAAGAGAGAAAAATATTGGCCTAGTGAGACAGATATGAGACGAAAGCTGTATGTCGTTCTTTGTAAGAGAAATCGTGACCTTGATCTTAACTTAACTTAACATCTTTATGCTGGTTTAGAAGACTCTGCAGAGTCTGTATACAATCAGTTTCATTTACATTATTTTGCTCTAAAAGCTATGCGCATCCAATTTATTCTTAAATGCGTAAATTGTCCCTGAGGATGAACGAAGATGAAAAAGAAGTTAAATATTCCCTCATGTAAGATTGTTGTTTACACAGACTGTGCCTGTAGTTCTAACCATGGTGGTTGTTTTCATCTCTCATGATTTCCATTTGTGCTCCAAGTGAAGCATAGGACCACCACTATAGCTATCCCCTTTACAGGAAGCCTGTGTCTGAACATTTGCAGAGGTGATTTCATAGCAATGATTTGACATGATGAGATTGCTAGTCTCATGCACAACCCTGTCTCATTGTTTCTAATGACATGTTTGAAGATTACAGTTGTTCTGTTCTTTTCAAACTGATTACAACTGGGCTCATTTATGTTTTTGCTTTTTCACTATTGCAGTATTGCATGCAAATAAATATAAATGTTATGTTATGTATTACAGTATTGACATATAATACAGTATTGACATATAGTACCCTGCCGAAGATGGATGTGTTGGACTGAAAGGTGCAAATATCACAGTCAAGCTGTAAACTAGCGACACAGCGGATTATGTTCTCTAGACTACATCCTGTTCCAGGCTTGGTAGCGAGAGATTGAGAACAAACACAGAAGAAGAAGACATATAATACAATATTGACAAATAGTACAGTACTGACTTATAATTCAGTATTGACAAATAGTACAGTATTGACATATAAATCAGTATTGACAAATAGTGCAGTATTGGCATACAAATCAGTATTGACATATAAATCAATATTGACATATAAATCAGTATTGAAAAATAGTACAGTATTGGCATAACAAACAGTATTGACATATACATCAGTATTGACATATAAGACAGTATTAACATAGAGTTAAGTACATTTACCTATAAATAAGTATTGATATATAATACAATAATGACATATAAATCAGTACTGACAAATAGATCAGTATTGACATATAATGCAGTATCCACTATTGTAATTCTCGCTATTTGTCAATCCGGGTAGTCAACGTACCAATACATAAACCAAGCATTGGTTGCAGTACAAAGTCAGAAACCAAATATGTTATATGCTGACAACAATGTCACATTGACATTTTAAATGTCATTTAGCATTAAATAACGTGGACTTGACTTGCAAAATGTTTTCTAAATAAATTTAAAGTACTCCATGGGACACAAATTTCCCCTCATTCCAAGCAATCGCCTTCATTCCAAGAAACCAGCAGAAATAGTATGTAACCTTTAACCTGTTGATTGACATCATGAAAATCCACACAATTTCATTAAAAGATTTCCATAAATGTATTAGCAGCAATAGCTCAGTTGATAAGAGCAAAAAGAATGTAGTGGAAGATTTAGAAATAGATAGAACGATAGTTTGAATCGGGCTTGTAGAAATTTTTAATTATTTAAAATTTTATTTGGAAACCATTATTGAACACTTGAATTTGATTTAATAATTTAATATTTTTACACTAAATGTTTACACTTCAATATTTTTGGGTTTTCCTTTAGTTGTTGAATTGTGCAATACAAAGTAAGTGAGAGGCGATATGTGAGTCTAATTGCTGAGTGTTATTATTATAAATTTGTGTTCTATTGCTAAATAAGGCTAGCTTTATGTCGCCATCACACAGCAAACAGATTGTGAAAACCCAAAATATTTAAAAAGTCAATTTTACATCCGAACCATGTAAGTACATCAATTCCTGAAATATTTGGATGACCTGCAATAACTCAGTTGGTAGTGGAAAATGTATAAATATTTAGTTCACTGGTTTGAATCCGACTCTGACAATTATATTTTTCTTTTTAACTCGTGTTTTAAAAACCTTTGCAACTTTTAAATTCTATTTTTAGTTGACATCTGAAAACGTCTGTTGTTATTGTCAATATAGTTTTTTCAGTATGTTCTACCTGACTGGTCATTAGTCTCCTCTCTCCATTGTACATGTAAATGAAGTTTATAACCTATTTTGACTGTTAAACATGGACATTAAATCTGTGGTCCTTCTTGTGTCACACAGTGGGCTACTGCTACGCCATTGGTGGAACTACAAATGGGTCACAGAAGAACTTTGATGATGCCATCAAGGCCTGTGACTTAATGGTACACAAATCACAACTGGCCTCCATACATACAAGCCTGGAAGCAAGTTAGTATTGTTTTGTCTTTGTTCTGTCTTATACAAACTTGACCTGCTGACTCTCTTGTCTGTTGCTGCATTGGGATTTCTGCTTCTTCTGATTCCTGGAAAAAACAAGTTAATTCCTAACTTATTCTTATATCATATCTTTCTCTTTTAGTTGTTTTCTGCACTCCAGAGGATATAAAGATTATTTTGTGTGTGTATATACTTACAATTGAGTGTGCAGACAAACAGGTGAATAGCCTGTTGTATCTTTGCATGATCTAGGGGACATCTATTTTTTGGCCTTTTTGCAGGCATCTGTGAGTAGAAATTTAGTTACCATTATAATTATTGCTTGGACAGCAACTAACAATCTGCTCTTTTACATTTTCAACTGTTAATAGGTCTTTGCATGCACAGCATGTACATAGGACTTCCAAGTTTATTGTTCATCTCTGATAGGACTAGGTACTGATCTCACCTGCTTGAGACCAGGGGATGTTTGAAAGATGTGATATTTGAACACTTACTGTTTCACGCTTCATTTGTTTTTGAGATGCGAGTGCCTTACCTATTAGCTATAGTGACCATCCATCTTCCCCTTCCCATGTCATATATGAGGTTTTATTTCTAGAGCTTCCTTTTAAACTCAAAAGGCTACATTATAGCAGGTATTTTACCTCTGTAAATGATGAAGTGGGTAGACTCAATCCATTGAGTTGGAGAGTCTTCTGCCTCGAAGACTAAACTTTATTGTGTAAAACATTAATGATTTGTTCATCTCTCTTCTGAGGCTATGAGTGCCAGAGTGGTTAGAGCTGTAGTCTCTCATAGCACATGGAATTGGTTTGGTTCTCAAATGTGGATGCTTCTGTCTCACAGGATCACTCCATTCTACCCAGCTGTAAATGAATACTAGACTTACAATAAAAGAAAGCAGGGACCTTGTAAGTTCACCAAACAAAATTTGAAGCCTGATTTTTAATTAGACAAAGTGACGTTTTCAGATGTGTGCCTTTCTACCAAATGTTTCTCTTCTGCATGGAAAACATGCAGCCTATGCTTTGTGACTTATTGTTTGTGCCCCTCCAGTAATGGATTTATTTTAATCTGCTCTATATGGAATTGTTATTATTGGTCTATTTAAGGGTTTTCATCTGGTATTGTTTATCTTAGTTCTTAGTTGACCTGTACTTCTACAGAGGCAGATGCCCCTGTGCAGGTCCCATCTCTGGTATGAGCTGGATGTAACCAGGAGGAGGATTTTCTGCTTAGTGGGCTAGTCTCAAGCAGCTTATTACTCCGCTACGTTGGGACAAGTGCTGCGGAGGGTGGTTAACTGATGTGCTGAAGTTCATCTTAATAGACTCAAAAACTAAAGCAAAGTAGACCCACAGCATGTTAGGCGCCATCTATGCTGCTCTAAATGAACCACTTAACCATGGTCGGTGTTATGCCATGTCACAGTTAGTCACCTCTTACAACATGCTTTCTGTGGGGTAGTGGTGCTATTCTTGTCCTAGTGATACACAAAGACCCAGCGGACCACTCTGGGTATTGTTCATATTTGTCTAATTTATGTGTTTTTAACTGGTATTATTTGTGTTAGTCTACAAATGGTTTATATCTGCTGTGGTTTATATTAGCCTAATCTATAAGTTTTCATCTGTACGGGTTATATTGATCTGAACAATGGGCAAGGTTTATATTGGTCTAGCACATATTTTAACAAATCTGGTAAGGTTTATATTTATCTATTGTACTGGTTTTTATCAGGTAAGGTTTATATTGGTCTAATGTACAGTTTTTTATCTGGTAAGATTTATATTGATGCAATATGCAGATTTAGATCTGGTAAGGTTTACATTAGTCGAATGAATAAGTTTTAATTTAATTAGGTTTATATTGGTCAAATGCACATGTTTTTATCTGGTAAGTTCAGATTATATTGGTGTAATGTGCAGGATTTTATCTGGTAGACAGATTATATTGGTCTTATGTGCAGGTTTTTATCTAGTAGATACAGTTTATATTGGTCTAATGTTCAGGTTTATATTTGGTAGATACAGACTATATCGGTCTAATGTGCAGGATTTGATCTGGTACTGTTTATACTGATCTAATGTTGGGCTTTCATGGGATTCTGTGGCGAAGTGGTTAAGCCGTCAGCCTCGTGATCAGGTGGTGTGGGTTCGACTCCTTGACTTGCCACTGGGGTTGGGTGGCTCGAGAGAGTGAGGATAAAAAGTAGTGCAGTTAATCCTAACTAAAAATAGCGCTAGCAAATAAATTATGCTAACATCGTCTACGATGGACGGCAGCCTTTGCCTTGAATGTTGGGCTTTTAATCAGGTAGATGGTGACATGCATGGTATAACTAAGAGTCTTACACATTGAATGTATAACAAATTGTTCAGAATATTTCACCAACAAGTCCTATATGTGCTTCCTAGTGGTAGTGTGTTTATATATTTAATTATGTTGTCTCTATACTCCTTGTTTCAGAATACATCCTAACTTTGATATCCAGCTTGCGGATTCCAGCGTGGATTGGATTGAATGACAGAAAAAATCGTAATCAGTTTGAGTGGGTGGACAACACGGCTGTGACTTTCACCAACTGGGGACCTGGACAGCCTGATGAGAACCTTAATAACAACAATCCTGATGCCAGGGTAGGTTCCCTTAGTATGTGACTTAGGTCTGGGTAGTAGTTTCAGGGTAGTTACCATTAGTGTGTAGGTTTCATTAGTATGTGATGAAAGTCTGGTTGGGGTAGTGGTAGGGTATGTCCCATTAGCATGTGATTCAAGTCTGGGTGTGGTAGTGTTAGTGATTAGGGTATGTCCCATTAGTATGTGATTCAAGTCTGGGTGTGGTAATGTTAGGGTATGTCTCATTAGTATGTGACTTAGGTCTGGGTGTGGCAGTGTCAGAGTAGGTTTCATTAGTATGTGATTTAGATCAGACAACTGTCATCTCCACATTGAAAATTGGCTACAGTTGATCTTCAATGTCATCTATAGAGATAGATGTATAAATATTTAGGTCACTGGTTTGAATCCGGCAATCTGAAAGGTTAGTTAGCATCCAACTCTGAATGTGATTGTCCCACTTAGTGCTTTCTTCCTCTTGTACTCTTACTCTTATACTCTTCCTCTTGTACTCTTCCTCTTGTACTCTTCCTCTTGTACTCTTCCTCTTGTACTCTTCCTCTTGTACTCTTCCTCTTGTACTCTTCCTCTTGTACTCTTCCTCTTGTACTCTTCCTCTTGTACTCTTCCTCTTGTACTCTTCCTCTTGTACTCTTCCTCTTATACTCTTCCTCTTGTACTCTTACTCTTGTACTCTTCCTCTTGTACTCTTACTCTTGTACTCTTCCTCTTGTACTCTTCCTCTTGTACTCTTCCTCTTGTATTCTTCCTCTTGTACTCTTCCTCTTGTACTCTTCCTCTTGTATTCTTCCTCTTGTACCCTTCCTCTTGTACTCTTCCTCTTGTACTCTTCCTCTTGTATTCTTCCTCTTGTACTCTTCCTCTTGTACTCTTCCTCTTGTACTCTTCCTCTTGTACTCTTCCTCTTGTACTCTTCCTCTTGTACTCTTCCTCTTGTACTCTTACTCTTGTACCCTTCCTCTTGTACTCTTCCTCTTGTACTCTGCCTACTTTTCTTTCTATAGCAGAGTGATAAGGTGCTTGCCTCTAAAAAAAAGTCAAACATATAAAAGCTTGAAACTGGGTGTATGAATCGCACAAGTTTCGAGCAACCCCTGGTCTCAAGAGGTTAGTTCTATTGGAGAGATGTGCGATAAACTTGAAGGTAGGATGTACATGCTGTGCACGTAAAAGAACCATTGACATTTGAAAAGAGCAGGTTGTTAGGTATTGTTCTCGCAATAACATTTGGAAAATTACATTTATACTTGCGTGACCAGAAGTAAATCAGAGAAAAATTGAAAATCTGGGTCTTGTACTATCTCCAGTTTGTTCAAATAAAATGTCTTATCACTGGGCCAAGGTAGCTTCAGAATCCACATAGGAAGATCCAGTATGCTAATATGTAAATTGGTAACTAGTTTACAATTAAAAAAGCCACATAGCAAGGAAAGGAGCTGGGAACTCCACTTTGCAAAAGCTGAGACCTCATACTATCAATCTTTAACACTCCATCTCCAATAAAAATATCAGCTATAAGCCTACTGTTATCTCTAATTTCATAAACATTGGCACCTTCTACAATCAAGTCTTCAGCGCTTCATCTCCGATGATAATTTCGGCTGTAATCCAACTTTCATCTTATACCTCATAAATGTTGGCACTTTGTGCAATAAAGTCTGTAATACTTCATCCCTGATGTGCCTAATGAGTTACTATTTATCTTTTTAAAAAATGATATTCAAGAAGCGTTATTGATCAGTCATGGAAATATGATAGAAAAGTAATTGATTGTCTATCACATGACCTAATGACTTTCTCAAATCCTACATGTTACTGTTTTATCTTCCTCTTATAACAACAATGGTGTCGATGACAGAGAGACTGTGTAGACATAGAGATCAGACGCAACATTGGCACTTGGAATGACAATAGATGTGCTAACCAACTGGCTTATGTTTGCAAATCTTTGAAAGGTGAGAGCGTTCTTAAGTTGATCTAGCAAAAGTGAGAGTTCTTGCATGGATCTAGCAGAGGTGAGAGAATTCTTGCATGGGTCTAGCAAAGATGAGAGAGTCCTTGAATAGATCTAGCAAAGGGGAGAGAGTCCTTGAGTAGTTCTAGCAAAGATGAGAAGGTCCTTGAGTAGATCCAGCAAAGGTGAGAGAGTCCTTGAGTAAATCTAGCAAAGGTGAGAAAGTCCTTGAGTAGATCTAGCAAAGGTGAGAAAGCTCTTGAGTAGATCTAGTAAAGGTGAGAGAGTTCTTGCTTGAATCTAGCAAAGGTGAGAGAGTCCTTGAGTAGATCCAGCAATGATAAGAGACTCTAAGTACATCCAGCAAAGGTGTGAGAGTCCTTGATTAGATATGGGAAAGGTCTGAATGGAATTAGGAAAAGTGAGAGTTCTTGAGTAGATGAAGGCGATTCGGTCATGTTTGTGTTTTTTATGTCTCTCCATCAACGTGATTACTTGTCTATTTGTTTATGTTATTAACATCATTTGATTGTCAGTTCTTCATTATTATCTGTAATATACAAGAACATGGTCACATTTCTACTGATTGTTGGTACAGTAAGGTATCTTCTTCTTCTTCTTTTTCTTTGCGTTCGGTTTCGTATGCTCGTTTTATGCCAACAGATGGGCTGCCTCCATGAAGTGACACATCAGTCGCAGGTCCTCAATGGTTCCCCACAGTTTGTCTTGTATGTTGCTCTCCTCGGGCCAGGTCTTCTCACGGGAGTCTTGGTGCAGTGGACATGTTTGCAGGATGTGTTCTGGAGTCTGGGGTCCTCTCTGACATGTACATTGTGCAGTCTATGCTGCTTTCATTTTATGCATGTGTGCATTTAGTCTGCAATGACCTGTTCTGAGGTGAAAAATTGTGGTATACTGTTTCCTATTCAGTCTATTTATTGGGTCCTGTGGGTATTTACTGTTTGTTCTCTCTATCCACTGTTGTTTATATTTTTTTTAAATGTTTGCCTTGACTTCTGGCAGTGACACTGGGTGGGTGAATTGTTCTCTTTGTCTTCCCTCCCTGGCTAGCCTGTCCGCCCATTCATTCCCAGGTATGCCGCAGTGAGCTGGAATCCACTGGAGGGTGATTTTAATGTGGTCTGAAAGTTTGTTTAGCTGGCATATCAGTTCCCTTTCCATACTATTTCGTGGTTCTCTTTGTGTGGCCTGCAAAATGTCCATGCAGTCGCACAAAAACACTATTTTGTTATCCTTTAACCCCTTTTCATCCAATAGTTTGACTGCTTCAATTATTGCCTATTGCTCTGTTCTTAGATTTGTCGAGGGATCTCCAGCAGCACTTGCTTTTTCTATAACGGTTCAATCCTGTAGAAATATGACGAGTCCCGCCTCTCCTTTCCTCAATGCTTCCTCTGATGTTCCATCTGTGTAGACGTGCATCCATATGGGTTGAGGATAGGCGTCTCCAATATGCTTTAGGGTTTTTTCTTTCAATGCATGGTCTGATTCTTCCACCTTTCTATCGATACCTGGTATTTTCGTTTCCTCAGTGAAGTTAGGCTGTTGGTCTGTATTTCCATATACTTGTATCATTTTCCATGTTGTTGGACATTTTGATATGATGTCACTATTCCTGGCTGTGAGGGATTTTGATAGATGATTGAAACTTGTTATTTTTATGCGGGTTTTTCCACCTCTCTAACTCTTACCTTGGGCATGTTTATTTTGGTGTCTTCTGCAAAACCCGCGGCAAGGAGATTGGCTGCTTGTTTTCCTGTAAATGTCTTGCCACTCTCTTGAAGTACCGTTTTTGCCTGGCTGATGGTGTTCTCCTCATTTAGGCTCCTCACCAGACTCCAAAGTTTTGTGATGTCATTCTCCATATTGAGGGATGCGGTTTTGTCCTGCCAACCTTTTCTGACACACGCCAGTTTTTCCTTCTTGTATATAGCTTGCTGTTTGTTGTATTCTGTGATGTGAAAGTCTGATGGATCTTGCTCCATAGTGGTTCTTGCTTCGGTAGCCCTGTCATGCAGTTCTGCCTCGTGGTATTGATTTTTCCGCTGCCTCTGTGATGATGTTTGTAAGTGTTGCAGCGTTTCGTCTTACATTGATTGATGTGAAGGGTGTTTTTAATTTGTCTTCAGTTAAGTGCTTGTAGAGGTTCCAGTCTGCTCTTTTATAATTCCAGCTGGCTGTCTTCTTTCTGTTTATGGGTAGTTCTAAATCTGCTATTGTGATCATGACTGGTTTGTGATCACTACCTCCAAGCTGCCTCATTACCTCTCTTTTTGTGTGCCTCTGGATGTTCTCAGTTGCCATTGCCAGGTCAGGCGTGCTCTGTGTTCTCCAGCATCTTGAGTAAAAGGTTGGCTCTGTGTCTGGTTCGTTTATTAGAATGAGAAGATTTTCTACCTTCCAATCCTCCACCTCCTCTCCTCTTGTATCCATGGTGTTGTAGCCCCAACTTGGAGAGTGGCTGTTGAAGTCCCCGAGAACTATATGATTTTTATCGGCTAGTGGAATTCTATCAAGTTCCAGGTTTTTGCTATTGGGACAGTAATAATTTGTAATTTGTAGTGGTTCTGGGAGGAAATGTATTTTGACTGTCAGATGTTCAGGCCCATTGATGCTGCTGGAGGTTTCTGTGGCGGCTATGGAGTTTTTTACTAATGTGATGATACCTCCTTTGTGACCCTCTCTGTCCAACCTGTGTGTTTCATATCCCCTAATACCAAAGCGTCTATCTGCATTTAGATGTGTTTCCTGTATGCACATGACATCTATCTTGTGCTCATACAAGAAATTGTGCAGTTCTAGCTTCTTCCCCATCACCCCCTCTGCGTTTCATTGTGCAATCTTAAGAGTGTTGTGTAGTCCAGTATCTTTACTCTGCTTAATCCTGGTACACCGATACGCAGAGCTGTCATCAGTAGCTTGGGGTGGATCCCTTTGAGGCTTGAGATCCAACACTGCCTCCGCCTGGTGGCAGTCCACGGAGGCAGCCCCATATCCTGTGATATATCTGAGCATACTCATTAACGGTATATGCGTACATGTCCTTTTCCATTTCTGGGTACCCACGCCATTCTGGCCGGCATGTTCCGTCTTTGGTAAGGGAAGTTTTAGAGTCTTCCTATCCATGTCCCAGATCATCTAAACACTGTCTACCAGGCTTCGGTTGCTTTTCTTTTAACCAGGGTAGCTCGCTGGGTGTGACCTTGGTGGGGATCGGGTCATGTCCACGCGCCGTTGAGCCCAGCATCTGCCGCACCTGACGGAGGGGTCCCACTCCCCCGAGGATTTCTGTTTGGGTTACCCCACCCATAGCCTGTTATTTTATCCCTTCAGGCATTGGGAGTCCGGTTTGTCAGCGCCGGAGACTCGCTGTTCGCCATTGCCGTGTTAGTTTAAAAGGGGAGCACCGGACCCAGCTAGTGGACCACTCGAGAAGGTACGGTTGGCTTGATTGGCAGAGGCTGTACGTCAGCATTGGCATTTCTCATTTTTTTGGTGAGACCTGTACCAATCCTTACTCCCCCAGTAAAGTATATATACTGATTAATGTACTGTAAGGTGTATAAACTGATTTTTGCCACTGTAAGGTGTAAAAACTCATTGTTGTACTGTAAGGAATGTAAACTGATAGATGTATTGTTGGTGTAGTTATCAAATCTACTTATATTTCATTCTACACTTTAGACGCATTTTATCTGGCAACTGCTTTGCAGTGGCTCTTCTTACATCCTTGGGGGTACTAAAGAAGGTGAGTTACAAAATTGTGGCGAACGTAAGCTCCGGGCGATGGTCCACCCGAATTGCTGCATCAATTTTGGTGATGGCACCTTCTGACACAACAATATGCGACTGACCTGGTCTCAGAAGATCTTTCGTTAACTTACGTCCTTCTTTAAACACCGTTGTCCAGTTCTTCACTGTTGTCTGACACTCTTTAGTCATCATACACTGCCTGCATTCTGCGATGAATGTCAAATGTTTATTCACTCAATAACATTCATAACCATGAGGTGGAATCTTAGCATATTTCACCTGACCTTGGCACTGGCTTCAACCTTTTTTGCTGTACTATTAAGTATAATGTAATGTTAATATTTTCTCGGAATCCAGGCTCAACATTTCCTACAGTAGCACCAGACTCTACAGGGTGTCATGCAGGATATCAGAGGTTCCGTAGCAGCTGTTATAAGTTCTTCACAGATTATTACAACTGGAATGATGCACAGACAACGTGTAAGGCTGACGGAGGCAACTTAGCAACTATCAGCAGTGGGTAGGTTGGCACTTTCTAATGACATTTTCTAAAGCTGCAATGCTATAATTTTCATATGTAACTATGATATAGTTTCTCAATATTACTATTAGTAAAATTTCCCATAGTTACTATTGATATAAATTCCCTAATTTAATATGCTATAATTTCCCTAAGCTATAACTTCCCTTAATTACTATGCTATAATTTCCCAAAGACACTATGTTATAATTTCTCTAAGTTACTATTGCTATAATTTCACAAAGATGCAATGCCATAGTTTCTCAAAGACACTATGCTATCATTTCTCTAAGTTACTATTGATATATGCAATATCCCAAAGATGCTACGCTATAAGTTTCTCAAAGATGCTATGATATAGTTTCTCAAAGATACTATGCGATAATTTCTCTAATTTACTATTGCTATAGTATTCCAGAGTTCTTCATCTACTTGTTTTTTTCTCATTCCAGCCAGAGTATAGTTCCCTGCTACAGTTAGTCTCCATTGGGAAGAGAGTATAGCCCCCTGCTACAGTTATTCTCCCTTAGGGAGAGAGTATAACCCCCTGCTACAGTTAGTCTCCATTAGGAAGCCTGTGCCAAAGCACTTTGTGTACTTTGTCAGTGATGGTTTCTGTAGCATTTTGGATTTACATAATTAGTTTGCTAGCCCCAGTTACAACTCTCTTTAGTCACCTTTTATGACATTCATGGTGGTACAGTGGTTCTACTCTTTTCTCACCATTAGGCTGCATAATTCATTCAAGGATTTCCAAAGTAACAAATTGTAATTAGTTGATGTATTTATTTTAGAAATATTCATGGTGCATGAACTGCTGTAGTAAGGGACCTATAGCTGCTACATCCTGCTACTTGCAAAGCCCTTTTCAGGGCTTGATAGTGGGAGTTTGAGAACAAACAAAGAAGAAGAAGAAGAAGTATTCATGCTTAGTCTTGCCAATTTATCTCTGGTATTGAGCTACAGATGACTTAGCTGTCTGATCCTTAAGCTTGAATCAGACTTTACATAAAACAATGGCTAGTCATCTTAGTATTGACCAAGCTTAACTGTTTCTTGTATGTCCTTTTCAGTTGTCTCGTCCCTGAATATTGCCAACATACTTGTAGATACTTTTCCGTATATGACGCCCTATTAATCAAAGCGATCATTGTGTGGAACTCTCAATCCTTGTTTTGGAAGGTACAAATGGTATCGCTACAACACAGGTTGAGCTGGGAAAAGTGAAAAGTGTCTTTGAGAACAGCACAGGAGTGTGTACAACCATCAAGCTAGAGAAACTATCAGTATCCAAACAAATCATTATTTTTTGCTGAAAGAAAGTGAGCACCACAGATGGGTTGACCTAGAATAATGATTCTGCATAATGTAACCTAGCTTGTTAGTTTTTGGTACATATGTTGAAAAGGTGTTTATTCTTAACAAATGTTTTTCTTTTTCCCTAACCCTGCCAGAGTTGAGCAGGCATTTGTGGAGATCTTGACAGGACATACCAATGATTCCTTCCAGTTTTGGTTGGGACTGAAATATGACCAGGTAGGACTTCAAATGTCATGACAGTTCTTCTCCATTCACTTATTTTTTGTTGTTGGCAGAAAGTTGAGTTTCTGAGTAGCAGTCATAGCAGTTGCTTCTCATTGCAAAAGTAATCCTCATGATTGATATTCTATAGTTGATCCAGCTGTAAAGGGGTACCTGAATTTTTGTTATAAAAGGTAAGGCAGCGAAGAAGGCAACTCGGCATCTGACCTTTTAAAAATCCGAGGCCAAATTGCAATTAGGTCTCAACACATCATCCTCAACAGCAATGTCTGATAAGGAACAACCTTTGTCTGTAGTCTATATCCCATTTTACAGTTGAATTGTGATATCTGCACAGTTCAGCACATCCAGTTTTGGTCCGGCACATCTGCTCTCGGTCAGATACATCCATTGCCAGCATGTCTTTTTATTTGTGCTAACTCTGACTGGCCTCTTGCTGTCATCACTTCATTGCCTGTAAGACAGCACATGGGTTTGAAGTAAAGTTTACCTTCTTGTAGAGGAATATTACCAACGACTTACGGTAGAGAGTAACAACATTGTTTAGTATCTAGGTGCCAGGTAAAAAAATTGAGAAGCAATTGGGCGAGTAAATACAACACTCTTCTTCTTCTTCTTCTACGTTCGTTCTCAAATCTTCCGCTACCAATTCCAGAATAGGGATTTGCAAGTAGCAGGATGCAGTCCGAATAATGGAATGCGTTGTGTTACTAGCTTACAGCTTGACTGTAATATTTGCACCTTTCAGTCTGACACATCAGTCTTCGGCAGAATACAGCACTAATCCTGAAATGTTAAGCGCCGCAGCAAAATGAATGGGTACCATGGTGACATGGCAGCTATGATTTGTCATACCCTGGCTTTCATGCTTATCTAGCTAGATCATTTTGTTTAGGGCATTTGAGACTCGAGCTTTGTCCCCTTCCTTGCTAGTAGAAACAGCTTTGCTGCAACAAGACAGGAGCTGGACTTTTGTTGCCAGAGACTTTGTATTGCACATACCCTCGGAGGATTTAGTTACAGTTGAGAGTGCATCCTCAAATTCACTGCCCACTATGACATCATTTTGGACTTGTTAAGGCAGTTGGTCTCTAGGTTGATAACTCTTTTATCAGATTTTAAAATGATGTCTCTTTGTGTTAATAAAGTGTTTTCCCTTCCCTAATAAAGTGCTAGCAAAAGAGTAATCGTTATCAATGTGGGCATTCTACAACAATAACAACAAATGGAAGATTCAGTTTTTGGTCTCATGGTATTGACTATCAAAATCATCTTTCCTTTTTATTATTTCCTTAAATAATTAATTCTGCGTCAGTTCATCTTTGTTTTGGGCACTCATTTGTTTGAGGGAGGTATGTTGCTGTTCAATAGGGCTTGAAAGAGGAGCAAAGAATAGTAACACTATAACCTGCCAGACATATCATATGAGGATTGTGTATTTAGTCATATTGGAGATGAGCGATAAACTCTGAGGTCTCGTGTAGATGACGTGCATGTAAGAATTCTTGACATTTAAAAGTCTAAAGAACCAGGCCTGTTAGCTGCTGTCTGGGCAAAAACATTAGACAATTAATGACATTCCTACCCAAGCCATGTGGCTGGAAGTAAACCAGAGGGAAAAAAATTTGCATATGTGCTATCTCCAGCCATCTCAACTAACATGTCTTACCACTGGACCAAGGTAGCTCAGGTTGAGGATATTCTGGATCTTCTTCACTTAAATTTAATCAAAGCACAGATCAGAGTATTAGACCTTAGGCAATTCACAAAAAATCTCTGTTCTGATGCTGTCACCATAAACGCTTGTGACTGGCAATTGAACTCTTGCTCCGAGACTAAGTCAGTAATATGTTTTTTCACTCTTTGAATATCTAGGTCAGTGCAGCTTTCAGCTGGGCAGATGGCTGGCCTGTCAGGTTTTCCAACTGGGGACATGGTGAGCCTAACATTGGAGGTGGTCAGAGCTGTGTCATTCATATGGTTGATGAACAGTGGCATGTGGTGAACTGTACTGAAAGACACCGGTTTGTTTGCGAAGTCAACTTAGGTATGAGTCTTAAAAAGTTGTTATCAATTTTTATATCCTTGAGTGTTAGTGGCTTAAATACACACAAGAAAGTGTCTGAGAAGCAAAGTAGTTAGAACTCTGGCTTCACAGTACCAGGTCCTTCAGCTTACCCAGCTCTAGATTGGTACCTTACTTACTGTTAGAAACGGAAGGGAGGAAGAGAATTTGTCACCTGACCTAAATAGAAACTGAGACCTAATTCGATGAAGTCTCTAACACTTACAGAAGTTTTGCAGGTTTACACATGACAAATAGTGCTTTAAGGTTATCAGTCAAGGACAAAGATAACAATAAATAGAAACATTACTTGCAATAACAGAAATGCAGATTTGGGGGGAAATTCTATGCTTGCAATGAAAAGTTTAGAAAATCGTACATTAAAGCAGCATTTAAAGATCAGTTCATTGCAGTTCAGTTCAAGTATCATCTCCACATAAAAGGTCAGCTGCAATGGATCTCCAACTTTCTCTCACTCTTGCCTTGATGGTACAATCTGCTAAACTTTCCCTGTCCATCTTTTGGTGTTATCCTCCAACTTCCCTCTGGCAAATTTACTCTCGACCTTTCCTTCCATCACTGTTTTCAGCAAGGTCTTATATCTTTGGATGTGACCAAAATACCTTGACTAAATTACTCTAATTTGATCATCAATTCTCTTTGCACCCAAAATTTCTTCAAGGCTTCCTTATTTGTTTTATTTTCTTCCCATGTGATACACTCCATCTCATGCTTCTAGATCAATTCAGTACATCCCGTAATCTCTTGAGATTGTTGGAACACCATTGCTGACACCTCCACAATCCTGTGCCATCACCTCACTGTCTATGGTTGCTTTTTGTGCTTCCATGGGTCATATGTTAGCTCATTCATGGATGTTTCTTCCAATCGTTTTCTTGGATGACCTTCACTTGCCCTGTACTATACCCCATTATGCATTAGTCTAATCTTTATGGCAAGTGAGAGTCGTTTATCTTTCCATATATGATTCAGTAATGCAAGTGTTGCTGTTATTTGTTTGAATGTCAATATATGTCTCATGCTTATGAAAGCGAATTGGCCATTTCTATTCCTTTCTTGATTTCCATTCCCATCTTCCACCTTTAGAAGACCACTGCTAACTAAAGAAGACAAGTAGCTACAAAGATGTTATTGATCATGTACTTACGGTCTTTAACAAATATTGCTTTTCTGTTTTGTTAAGAATTGAACTCTGAGCAGGTCCATTGAATGGTGAAGGGTGAAGGGTGTAGATACTAATGGTTCCTGTAGCTTGCTGTTTGTACACACCTGCTCAGCTATTTAAGATGCCCATCTCTATTGTACTTCTTTGCAATCTGCGCATTGTTGGTTGTTCATCAGTTGCATTCATGTTGCAAAAATGTAGGGCAACAAAATGAAGGACAGATAAGGAGGAGCTTCAGGAAGGTCAGAAAGGAATGATTTGGTATTTAAAAAAAATAAATTTTTTGCGTTCGCCTTATTTCTCTAATCTCCAAAGCGGTATGCATTACACTGTGGTTTTTATTTTGCGCTTGTCGGCCCAGTGCATCCGACTTCAGCATGCATTTTATATAAGGGCCTGCTTTCTCCTGCATTTTCTAAGGGTTTGCTTCCCCGGGGTAACGGCTGGTGCTGTGATGGGGATCGAACCCAGCACCTTCTGGTTGTGAGCCGTGTCACTTAACCACTAGCCCACGCCATCCCCACTGATTTGATATAAGTAGTAGTTTGAAAAAAACGTAAAGAATCTGAAGTAAGGAATTACTTCATGGGCTGATAGTTGTAGTGGAAATTGATTGTGGACGTCATCTAGACATGACATGATGGTGGGGATTGAGAGGCATTTAGTTACTAAAATACTTGGATTATGAAGCCCAAATGTATTGTAATGAATTACTTGCTGTATGTTCAGTGTAATAACAATTACAAATTTAATGTCCTATATGATATATTTTGTATTGATGGTTCATCATGGAATCAATTTTACACTTGGACCTGCTGGTGTTAAACAGGATCACTTGTAACAATGTCATTTGATAAAACTACGCTTATACAGGTCATTATTCTCATGCGTCAGGATAACCTATATAGGGGATAATAAATGTCCACAACTTCCTGTTCCGAGCATATTTGATCAATACTGTCATTGATTTCTTTCATTATATCATGTTAAACCGTCCAGCATCTTCTCTCTTTGTCGTCCTCTGTTCTGTTTTCCAGCAGTTTAGCCAATTATTGCAATGTGCTTCAATGCTCAAATTCTAACATTCTAAAAATGATTGGTTGTTTTTTATTACCATGTTCTAAAAAGTTATCTTTGCTCTTCTACCACCCTCAGCAAATCTTCATTTTTCTTCTTTGCTGTCTAAATGGGCCCTTTTGAGATTCTCTGCGCAATCAAATTTATGTAGCTTACAATATTCTGCCTATATGTTTAATGAGTGTACATTATTCACTTTCATATGACAGGCCTCATTCTAGACAGTAATCGCCTTGTGTTTGTTTAATGATTGTATGTGACTCACTTCTATATGAAAAATCTCATTCTCGACAGCAATCTCTGTGTGTGTTTGTTCTTTGATTTTATGTGACTCACTTCTATATGACAAATCTCATTCTAGAAAGCAATCTCTGTGTGTGTTTATTCATTGATTGTATGTGACCCACATCTATATGACGAATCTCATTGTAGACAGTAGTAATCTTATATGTTTAATGATTGTACATGATTCACTTCCATATGACAGATATATCTTGGGCATATCAATGTTTCTGGGTTAATTTAGATAGATTGCTCTTAGTTCACTTAACATTTACATTAACAGTTTTGTTTACTCCTCCAATGACTAATTCCATAGGAAGCCCTTCTCCAACTAGAACATTCACTGGTTTTGGAAGATGTCTTGGCAGAAATTGGAACACCTATGCTGGAAACTGCTATAGTGTTCAAACTTCATCCCCTAAGTCATGGGCAGCAGCCAATGCTGCATGTCTCAGTATGGGAGCTAATCTAGCCAGCATTCACTCTGATGCAGAAGCTCATACATTAACTAACTTTATAGGACATTCAGACTTGGACACTTGGATTGGACTGTCCAAAGGGCAGGGAAGTAAGTCTGATGTTGTATGAAAATCTGGCATGAAAACTTGTATTGTTTAAAAACAGTTTACAAATATGTAGGATGTATGAACATTTAATATAAGAGATATCTTCAGAATATATGGGCAAATAGTTGTAGAGGGCATCATTGTGATTATTGTGCACAAATTTTCATAATAGTTGAGTAAATTATTGTAAGCTCGATAAGCTCCTCCTAGATCCCGAAATAGGCAATTGCACTGGCAAATCTGCTGTCATATAATCCTGTCTCACATGTGTTTGGGAATACCCCAAACTTACAGGTAAGACCAAAGCTATGGTCTACAATACCTGTGTCATCAGTAGGATCTAATATGGTAGTAAAATGTGGACAACCTATGTCAAATAATAGCAGAGGCTCAACCCCTTTCACCTACCTTTCACCTACAGCGCCTGAGATCCATCCTTTGGTGTCTCATCGAGAGACAGGATGACAAATGTAAAGGTGAATTTTTTTCATTGGTCTGCCAAGAATGTACACTGTTCTAAGGCAGCGAAGACTGCGATGGCTTAATCATGTTTGCCGCATGGAAGACAGTCACATCCCCATAGATATTCTCTATGGACAGTTGGAGTGTGGTAAAAGAACAGCTGGCCGACCACAATTGAGGGTTCAAAGACGGGTGTAAGCGGGATATGAAAGCACTGGATATGGATCTGACATCTTATAGGAAGACATAGCTGCAGACCAATCCAAATGGAAATGCAACCTGAAGAGCCACCTCAGGCTGGACGAAAATAAGCTCTCGCAACATAGAGAAATGAAACGACAAAACCTCCAAGGAAAAAGAAAACTAAAAACTCAATAGACAGTTGCTACTCCAAGGTCACATTAACATATAGTCAAACATGACTGAATAGGGGCTACTTACTTACTTAAATTGCTGTAATTGTAAATGAGAAAATCAAAATGTTGAAATACTATTTTATTAAAGAATAATAAGTATACCATTAAGGGCTTTATCAAACACTCATAACATTTATACAGAATATTAATATTTACAGTAAATAATTGTACATATATTTTAAATCGTATAAATATAAGTTGTTGTAGCTATATCTTCAAATTCATTATATAGTTAGTTGTGAAAGTTATCTTAAAAATAATTGTGTAAATAAATAAGACATACATTTTTATAATATTTGGGTAAATATAAGAGGGATATACCAGACTGAGTAAATAAATATCTTCAGTGTATAAGTATATACATTTTGTTAAGATATTTTCATGGAATAAATTAATAATAAATGTGAGAACAGGCAGGCCATAATACAGGTTTTCAAGAGACCTTTTATGATTGTATGAGACTTCAATTTGTGAAATTTTTCAAAATACCATTCCTTGTAAAGAAATACTTCTTTGAATTGTCAATTTGTGTAGCCACATTTGATTATTTAATGTTAAATTTTATATTATTTTATGTGAACAGGACCATTATTTATCAGTCAGTTCATGGGTTTGATTTTTCTTAAGTCAGTTAATTATGTCAATTGATGGAATGTGTTGGTTCAGAGATGGTTTTTCTTCTTCTTCTACTTCTTCCTCCTTCTTCCTCCTTCATCTTTCTTCCTCCTTTCTTCTTCTCATCCTCCTTCTTCTTCTTCACCTCCTCCTTCTCACTCTCTTCTCCTCCACCTCTTCTTCTCCTCCTTCTTCTCCCCCACCCTGTCTTCTTCTTCTAATACTTGTGTAAACCAGTTACTTAGTTTATTATTCTGTATCATAACTTAGAAACTGACAGTAAAGCTTTTTTGCAAACCATGACGCTATTCAACACTTAATAGACTTTTGGCATTTGTGAATTATGAGATATCAAAATTAATTAGAACTAGTGAGTTTATAGAGTAAAAGTATAGAAGCATGTCAATGTGTCTTTTACCCAAACAGACTTGGACTGTACAATGAGGCTTTTCTTATAATATTCTATTGTGTGGCGATAATGAAGGTCTCAGCTCTAGCTTCAGACAAGTCCCTTATTCATTGTCTTTTATGTATGATTGGTAAGTCCAGTGATCTCTACTCCCCATCACTGGGTCTTGCATCTTATTCAACTTCTTCTGCTACTGAATTCATCCTGAAAAAGGATGTGTTGTCACATTGTGTCATAGTTTAGAATGAGGCTGTGGTATCTCTGTCTTTTGGCATAGCACTTCTGGTTTCAGCATGGCATTATTGAGCCTTCACTTTTTGAATTCCTATTCTCTCAGCCAGGCCTGCACAGGTGCAGTCTATTTCCAGAACTGCCACTTGTAGGTGGAATAGGGTCTTGGTCAGCTCTGATTTGCTGATCCATACTCAAGCTATTAGTTACTTACTGAAATGAGTTCATTCACTGCTACATCTTGGGCCTTGAACCCTGAATAATTTGTGATGATGATGATAAAGCTAAAAAAGACACGTTATGTGGTTGAAGGGAGAGCACTGTCATCAATAGAAGATTGAGACCTTAACCAACAATAACAAAGCACTGCCCTCCTCCTACCCACAAGTGATGAAGCTAGTGGATAACATCATTCATGTTTCTAACACAGATGGCTTCTCCTGGTATGACGGCACTGAGATGGAGTACGTTTATTGGGCAGCTGGTGAGCCTAGTGACCCCGAAAGTAACCTGCATCAGGACTGTGTCAAGGTGAGTCAGTGTAACGTCTATCACTTCTTTCAGAACAGAAAGTTATGGCTTAAATCATGAGTGTCTGAAGATGTGTCAGCTGTAGTTAGAAGGTGATTGTCAGTGTGCATTACTGTTGTCAAATGTCATTTATATTTTTGCATTTGTTGGAAACCGAAACATCAGACGGACAAAAACCCAAACATCAAATCAACCAAAACCAAAATATTAGCCCAATAAAAACCCTAACATCAAACCAACCAAAACATTAGACCAACAAAAACCCAAACATCAAATCAACCAAAACCAAAATATTAGCCCAATAAAAACCCTAACATCAAACCAACCAAAACATTAGACCAACAAAAACCCAAACATCAAATCAACCAAAACCAAAATATTAGCCCAATAAAAACCCTAACATCAAACCAACCAAAACATTAGACCAACAAAAACCCAAACATCAAACCAGCCAAAACCAAAATATTAGACTAATAAAAAGCAATTTCAGAGCGGAGGCAGAGGCACTGAGGGCTGCAGCAGAAGCAATGCTGACAGGCAAAAGAAATGAAAGCCAGATAGTCCTGTTCACAGATGCCCTGGCTGTAGTCACAGCACTAAAAAGCCAGAAAAATACTGAACTTAATAATTTAAGAGCAGTACTCTGTCAACTATGCCAGCAGACCACACCAAAAAGAGAAGTGGTACAGTGGGTTCCATCCCATTGTAACATCCAAGGCAATGAGGAGGCAGACAGACTGGCAAAAGAAGGTGCAAGACTACCACAACCAGATTCTAGTGTGACCTACGAAGAGTCAAAAAGGCTTATTAGAGCCAGATACATGGCCAAATGTGAAACAGAACATACTGGCTATACAAAAAATGATGCCTATTACCAATTGAACAGAAGAGAGTAGGTCGTGGTCTTCAGACTCCGCACAGGCCACAACCACAACAGACTGAGGTACCACCTATTCAATAAACTGAAGATAGGTGGCACTGACGAATGCAGTTGTGGTACCGAAAAAATGACCGCTGAACATCTGCTGCAAAACTGCCCGAAATACGAGGACCAGAGAAAGCACATGTGGCCATCATCAGTGGCAACATGAGACAAGCTCTATGGCAGTGTCGACAGCCTCAGGATGACCGCTGCGTATTCGAAAAAATACAGGTTGACGTCTGACAGCGTACGAAGAAGAAGAAAGAAGAAGAGAAGACCAATAAAAACCCAAACACATCAAACCAACCAAAACCAAAACATTAGACTAACAAAATCCAAAACATCAAACCAACCAAAACCAAAACATCAGACCAACAAAAACTCGTACCTATGAAAAATAAACAATTAAAGCAAAGCTGTGACAGAACTGAAAATCTAATTAAGAATTGTAATAACATGGACAAGTATAACTCAGGTACAGCAT
Organism: Ariolimax columbianus; assembly: GCA_036924085.1. Taxonomy (NCBI): domain Eukaryota; kingdom Metazoa; phylum Mollusca; class Gastropoda; order Stylommatophora; family Arionidae; genus Ariolimax; species Ariolimax columbianus. The sequence continues at coordinate 116,445,330 of JAVGWX010000002.1, forward strand.
CAAAACAAAAACATGAAAGAAATCTAAGTTATGTCCAAAAAGTCTTCATTAGAGACAAAGAACAACACAATTGAAAATGACTGAATAAATCATGCAATGTCAGTTCTGGAAACCATCAAGAATGATACACTGTCAGACCTCAAAAAAGGCCTTATACAAACTAAAAACCAAAAGAAGGGTAGTGCTCCAGTGGATACCATCACACTGTAGCATACCAGGAAATGAGAAGGAAGATTTAAGAACAAAAAGAAGAAATAATACCCTTCCAGAAAAAGAAAACTCATATCGACCAAATGAGAGACAGCTACCACTACATTGATCGAGCGGAGCAAGTAATCCTTTCTGTATGAAAACGGCACATAATAGATTGAACAGCCACTTACACATATTAAAACTAGCCCCATCATCCATATGTGTCCATGCAGACAATCAGCACAGACAGCTGAGCATTTCCTGCAGAATTTGTATTACTTAGGCAACTGCGAATTGTGCACGGACTCACGATGATGAATTTTCATATTAAGCTGTCCAGGAGCCTTGAAGCACTCTTTATCCTACCAGTGCAACCTTTATCCAAAAAACTTAACTTAGCATGTAGAATAAAACAATTGTGAACGAGAAGAAGAAGAAAAAGAAGAGGAAAAAGAAGAAGAAAGAGGAGGAGGCAAATTATAACATCACAATGAACACAGATTTATACTTATCCAAACAAAGATCAAGCCTGATTCTGCAGCGTACCCTACAAGAGGAAAATGGATTAAAAATACAGTCCATGAAATAATGCATTATTGTAAAGAAATTTGTTATGCTATGAACCAAAAAATAGAAATGTCTAAGTCTTATCAAGCAAGTGATTCATTTTTAGTTTGCAACATACTTTTCTTCAAGTAACAGTGGTTTTCAATGGATTTCTGAAAATGTCTAACACAACTACCTATTTGCAGAACTTTATATCAAATTCAAATATCTGTGAAGCATGTTGACATATCACTCGAGTGGTGTCTGGGTTTGAAAGAATAATACCACTGTAACCTATTGAGCATGTTATTAGATGTGTCTAAAAAGGATTGTGCAATTGGCTAGCAACCTCACCACGTAAAACAATTGTTTTTGAAACTGCCACTGAAAATGCTTAGATTCAGGCTTTTCATAGAGGGGGCAGCTATAGTTGTGGCTTCATACTTAACTTCAAGCAAAAAGGAGAATCATCATCATGATCTTCACTTACAACTGCAGAATCAGCAGTGAGATATGTTTACTAATTCAAAAAGTAAATCATACATTTATCAGCATAGACATCCAAAGATTCTAGTGAAAGCTATAAGACACATGATAACAGTATATTTGTACCAAATCTTTCTCATACATAGACCTTGACTAAGGCACAAGAAAAATAGGTAACTACATTTGAAATAGGATGCTTACAGAGAGTTGGTAAGAGTCACCAGAATAGACCAAGTGAGAAATGAATAAATACAATGACAAGTTTGCCTATCATATTATTAATTACACAAATATTGTACTCTTTGTGTTTACCTTGCAAATTCTTATGGTCCACCGGTATGACCAAGTCTCAAAGTCACCCAATGACAGGCCTTAAGAGCACGCTCCAAATGTTAACCCATTGCTGTTTAGCCCTATTTAGACATGAGGTTAAGCTTGCAGAGGATGTTCCCACCCATCAGCTCTTAAAGCAGGCCATGGACATCAAGGGTTGGAAGTGACCCTCTTCTTCATGGTCTTGGCCCCATGACCATCCACACACCACCTGGTTAGGTCAAATCAGAAAAGCATCATCTTCTTTGCATGCAGTATAGAACTCTGCCCCTAAGCAAGCCTATGGATAGTTGACGCAATGAGAGCTTGTCACCTAAGCAGACTAGCTACCTATCTTGCTTTACATTTAATTGACTTGTTTTTTTAACAGAAAGTTAGTTTATTGATCAGAGCAGAAAATGCAGTAGCCAATTACTATATTAAAAAAAAATGTATCCATGAGAATAGTAGTCTTAACTATACGACCAAGAAATGATCGATTTGCATTGAATTTTTGGATTCAATTAATTTATTTGTTGTTTTCATTTTTGTTGTTGATTTGAGCCAAAAGGACAGTAGTTAATTACTTAATTGTTACAAATTGACCCTCGTGTGAGTATAGTAGTCTAAATGTGCTGCCATCTCAATGGTACAACCAAAAGAAACAATTGGTTTGTGTATTTTTCATTTTTGTTGTAATAGTTAAGAGAAGTTTTAGTTGAGTATTGTTTGTGTGTTTTGACATTGTAGTTTGCTGTATTAATTTGTGCTGTTTTGAGAAAGGCTTATTTAGGTCTTAACATCACTACATGTCTGTTATTGTTGTATTCTAAAACAGCATTCTAATCTTGCTAGTGTATTCCATCAGTTTTTGACACGTAATTGCATTATTTATCTTTTGATTACGGTAATGTACAAGGTAGCTTCAAAAAGTTCCAGGAATAGTCGACTCATGTTTGAATGAAAGATGATATTATGGATAATATATATTTATAAGTTGTTAGTGACCTTGACGAAATGAGATGGCACACGTTACCTTCACACATACTCTCGAACAGAAGTTACAGAATTTTGTTTGTGTGTTGTACCTCGTTGCATCGTTGAAGTTGCAAATGTCCTTCATTGAACAATGTACAAAAATCAAATTCTGTGTTTTGCTTGAGAAGTCACCCTCAGAGACATAGACATTGCTTAGTATTTGAGTGGCACAATCGTTTCCATTAAGGTCGTGTTAGTGTCGATGATGATGATGAACGAAATGGACGACCGTCAACCTCGATCCAACAATGAAAACATTGAGCATGTTCAAAACATGTGTGCTGAAAGAAGACTAAGTGTAGAGAAAATAGCCTCAGAAGTTTGGAATATCAGTTGGAAGTTGCCACAGTATTCTCCACAATGAACTGCACATGCACCGTGTCAACATATGATTTGCAAAAAGTTATCCCCCTGAACAGAAAGAAACGAGATTGACCCTTGCAGGAGATCTAATCACAATGGCTGATCAAGATAGGAATTTTCTCAATAACATAATCACAGGAGATGAGACCTGATGTTTTTTGTACAATCCTCAGACAAAACATCAGTCCTTTGAATGGAAATCTCCCAAGACACATAAATTTTGTTTGGACAAGAGCAGAGGGAAAGTTATGTTGGAAGTTTTTTATTCCTAGGGTATTGTCTACCATGATTTCTTCTTCTTCTTTTTGCGTTCTGTTTCGTATGCTCGTTTTATGCCACCAGATGGGCTGCCTCCATGAAGTGACACGTCAGTCGCAGGTCATCAATGGTTCCCCACAGTTTGTCTTGTATGTTTCTCTCCTCGGGCCAGGTCTTCTTACGGGAGTTTTGGTGCAGTGGACATGTTTGCAGGATGTATTCTGGAGTCCTCTCTGACATGTACATTGTGCAGTCTATGCTGCTTTCATTTTATGCATGTGTGCATTTAGTCTGCAATGACCTGTTCTGAGGCGAAAAATTTTTGTATACTGTATCCTTTTCAGTCTATTGATTGGGCCATGTGGGTATTTACTGTTTGTTCTCTCTATCCAGTGTTGTTTATATTTTTTTTTGATGTTTGCCTTGACTTCTGGCAGTGACACTGGGTGGGTGAATTGTTCTCTCTGTCTTCCCTCCCTGGCTAGCCTGTCCGCCCATTCATTCCCAGGTATGCCACAGTAAGCTGGAATCCACTGGAGGGTGATTTTATTGTGGTCTGAGAGTTTGTTTAGCTGGCATATCAGTTCCCTTTCCATACTATTTCGTGGTTCTCTTTGTGTGGCCTGCAAAATTTCCGTGCAGTCACACAAAAACACTATTTTGTTATCCTTTAACCCCTTTTCATCCAATAGTTTGACTGCTTCAATTATTGCCTGTTGCTCTGTTCTTAGATTTGTCGAGGGCTCCCCGGCAGTACTTGCTTTTTCTATAACGGTTCAATCCTGTAGAAATATGGCGAGTTCTGCCACTCCTTTCCTTAATGCTTCCTCTGATGATTTATCTGTGTAGACGTGCGTCCATATGGGTTGAGGATAGGCGTCTCCAATATGCTTTAGGGTTTTTTCTTTCAATGCATGGTCTGATTCTTCCACCTTTCTATCGATACCTGGTATTTTCGCTTTCACAGTGAAGTTGGGCTGTTGGTCTGTATTTTTATATACTTGTATCATTTCCCATATTGTTGGACATTTTGATATGATGTCACTGTTCCTGGCTGTAAGGGCTTTTGATAGATGATTGAAGCTTGTTCTTTTTATGCGGTTTTTTTGTTAATTCATTGACTTTTTCCTGCATTGGATGTTTATTCATACGCTTGTATTTTTCTGTCAGGTTTAGTATTTTTCTTTCTCTGCGCTCACCGAGGCTCTGGAGGCCTGCTACCGCTTCCAGTTCTCTAATTGGGGTGCTTCGTAGACCTCCGGTAATAATTCTGAGTCCGGTATTCTGTGCCTTGTCTAGTTTCTGTAGGTTGGTCTTTGCCACTGTTGCATAGGCACCCATGCCATATTCCAGTGTTGGCCGTACGTATCCAGTGTAGACCTGTCTGACTGTGTTTACATCTGTGCCCCAGTTTGTCCCTGCCAATTTTTTCATCAGCCTTAGTCTAAGTGTGGCCTTCTTTTGAGTATCCTCTATGTGTGGGCCCCACGTTAATCTTTTGTCATATCTCATTCCTAGGTATGTAGGATTGTTTTCTCTAAGAAGTAGGCTATTTTCTAAATATAGGTTGACCTACTCTGGCTTTGTAGAAAGCGAGAAGAGTGTTGAGAGGGTCTTGCCTTTGTTTATTATAACACCCCATGAGTCTGCCCATTTCTTTACTGCATTAATTGCTTCCTGCCTTCTTGCTTTTGCGGTTCCAATGTTTTCTGCCTGGGTCAATTTGGCCAGGTCATCCGCATGGAGTGCCTTGTGGATGTGTGGTCTGAACTGTTTTGGCAGATCATTAATGAAGAGGATAAACAAGGTAAGGGATAGTGATCTTCCCTGGGGAATCCCCTCATCCAGTTTGACCATTTTGCTCCTGTGTTCTTCCAGCCTGACTCTCGCACATCGTGAGTGGAGGTAGTCTTTGATCCAGTCAAGCATTTTCCCCCTTATTCCGCAGCCCGCTAATTTTAGCATTAGTCCTTTCTTCCAGACTTTGACAAAAGCTTTAGTCAGGTCAAAGAAGGTGGCCAATAGTTTGCATTTCCTTACCATGATTTCATTCCTGATGGCCGAATGGTTAACAAGGAAATATGTACGTTGGTATCCTCCATCTATGAAATGAAATGAGAATAAAATGAACAGAAAAATGAAGAACAAACAGTTGGATTATGCTGCATGACAATGCGCCAGCACATCGATCCCTTCTGGTGAACCAGTACCTCACAAAACACAATGTGATTACCTTGGAACATCCTCTCCTGACCTGGCACCTGCTGATTATTTCTTGTTCCCTTGACTGAAATCAGCACTGAAAGTACAGCGATTCAAGGATGCTGAGGACGTTATCACTAATGAGACAAGACAGCTGAGAGAGGTGTCAAAGAATGGGTTCCACAAATGTTTGCAGCAGCTGTATGCACGTTGGCAAAAGTTAAAGTGTGTAGGTGCCAAAGGGAACTAATTTGAAGAAAATGTAGTGTAGATAATTCTATTGTAACTTATTTATATACAATCCACTAATTCCTGGCACTTTTTGAAGCTACCTTGTATATGTATTATCCTCCCCTTTTTTTAATAAAATAGTATTTTTCCTTTATTTAAATATATATATTTCTCTTCTCTTAGTTCTATAATTACATTTTATCTTTAGATCGGTATATATTTATCTCCCCTTATTTATTTAGTCCCATAATTTTTTTTTGAGATCAATATCTCCCCTTATGTCTTTATTACCATTATTTCCATTTAGATGGACATAAAAAAAAATGTCTGGCGTTTGTCTTGAAAAGAACATTGTGATGTAGTTTGCAGTGAGGTCGCAATGTCTGTGCCTTTTGATCTGACACATCTAGTTTGACTACAGTATTTTTGAGACCAATCCCTCTTCAATCTCTATTCTCATAGCCTGACTATATAAGTGCACCCTGTTTCCAGAACCACCACTTACAGGGATATACAGTATTGGTCAGCTATGATTCATGACCCTGACACTAGCAAGCAGCTTTGAGTTGCTGACAGTATCAGATAAACATATTTGACTCCTCATATTTCTTCAACTGCCTTATTTCTCTTATTTGTCTTCAACTTTTTCTCTTATTTGTCTTCAACTTCCTCATTTCTCTTATTTGTCTTCAATTGCATTATTTCTAGATCAATATTGATTCCCTTCCCTTCATTTCTTTAACCATGTTATTTTCCTCTAGATGAGAAGCCAAGACGGAGGCTGGGCGGACACAGACTGTTTTGATCAAAATAACTACATTTGCAAGAAAGCACAGGGTAAGTTGTTATTTTCTTTGAACTCTCAAATATTTATCAATTATTATTTTCTATAAGATGTTTAAATACACCTTAATACTAGTTGTTTCTTTGGTGAAGACACTCTACTCTCAACCTCATAGTCTCTTTGGCTTTATCAGTTCATAGCTTAACTTCATCTGGACCTTTATCTGTCTGTTCTTAGCTTAACTTCATCTGGAACTTTATCTGTCTTTAGCTTAACTTCTGTCCATTCTTAGCTTAACTTCATCTGTCGATTCTTAGCTTAACTTTATCTGTCTGTTCTAAGCTTAACTGCTTGTCCATTTTTAGCTTAACTTCATCTGTCTGTTCTTAGCTTAACTTCATCTGGATCTTTATCTGTCTGTTCTTAGCTTAACTTCATCTGGAACTTTATCTGTCTGTTCTTAGCTTAACTGCCTCCAGGCAGTTGTGCTGTGCTTGGCTTCATATGCCGTGTCGCTCACTATTACGAGGATCACATCCATCCCTCATCTTGTTAACTCGACTTCCATGAAAGCAACTCGTTTCCAGGGAGGACTACAGGGAAGTTGAGATGAGGGTCTTGGCCAGCATATTTTGCCTAACCCTAACATGTCTGATCAGCAGTATGTTTTGCCTGACCAGATGTTAGTCTTCCTCCCACTTCTGCTCTGTAAATTATTTAAACATTAAAAACATCTGAGAATTTACAAATAAGTAATTAAAAGAAACACGCCATTCATCATTCACATGATAATTTTTTCAAGACATCATCACTTGATGTATTCCAATGTTTTTTTTCCCTACCAGTTTATTGGACACGTGGCTCAAATAACTCAGATGTAATCCCCACACTTCCTGGCAAGTCCAGTTTTGGTAGCAGTGACAGCTCCAGTAAGTTAATGTCAAGTCTTTTCTGTCTGATCTTGTCCAGGTTGAGCTTCTGTATGTGATACCCAAATGTGTAAGTAGCAGAGGGCTAAAGCACTGACTTATCATGGCAAAGATACTGGGTTTGATCCTTATCAGCATGATCCAGTCAACCCAGCTGTGAATAGGTACCTTGCTTACTGTTAGAGGAAGAGTAACATCAGGAAAGGAACTGGTGACCCGCCCCTAAAAAAAAAGTTGAGGCTTAAGACAATGAAGTCTCAAACACTTCATCCTCCACAGCATTATTTGCTGTGGAAACAAGACATGTGTTATTGAATAGACACCTACACAGAGTGACAGCAGACCATTCACCATTCTGTTAGCACTGATATCGACAATTGGAATTGGTAAAACACCACCATCCTCTGGATTGCCCATCATTGTCAGAAGCAACCACTACCACCACTCCCTCTATCACTAACACCTTGTATGAAGTCAGAAAACAACTAAAGAAAACATGTATACATTCCACTGGCACAGGGAACAGAAGAGTCAATAATCGTTATCCTGAGGATTGGAAAAGCCAAGTCTAATATTTCATGTCTGACACTAGTATGTGTTATGTGTCCACTTATTACCATTTAACTTAACATCTTTATACTGGTTTAGAAGATTCTGCATAGTCTGTATACAACCAGTTTATTTAACATTCACTTGATCAAAAAATATCTATGCGCATCCAATCTATAAATGAATGCATTAATTGACCTTGCTTCCACTATTTCCTGTGGAAATGCATTCCAAGCATTCACCACTCTCTGACTACAAAAATATGTCCTGGTATCTAATCTGGACCTTTTTTTAATTAATTTGTGGCTGTAACCTATTGCTCTTGTTGGTAGTTGTTATGGTCTAATTTATCCTTTCCATTTGTTATCTTATAAACCTGTATTAAATCACCTCTGAATTCTTTTCTTTTCTGGACACTGTAGTCTTTCGTCATGACTATAATTCTGGAATCTGAATATCACTTTTATCACTCTTATTTGTATCCTTTCCAGAATGTTTATATCCCATCTATGACAATAGCTCCACACGTGTACACAATACTCCAATCTAGGTCTAACTAATGCTTTATACAGTTTGACAATCACTTCCTTGCTACTATGTTTAATATTTAATATTTTTTACTATTTTTTGGCAAAGATGTCTGCTTGTACACCCTACCTGAAATGTGTATGGCTGTTTTGCATTTCCTTCAGTATACAGAAGTATAGCCTCTTGTGGCATGTGTAAAGGTTTTGTTATTAACAAATTGTGTACATATACTATTACAAAATTATAATTGCAGGCTTAATCCCATCGCTATCATACCTTTCTTTTTTGGAAAAAGCACAGCCCTTTAAACCTCAAATATAGTCTTTTAGTGAATATCAGAAATTGGGATCTGCAGGAAGATTTATTGAGCTTACCAATGAAGTCACCACATAGTGTGCAAACCAGATTTAGATTCCATTTCCCAACATTAGAAAGCACCCAGGTGATACTGGTTGATTAAATCAGAACAAGTCTTCCAAGCATGTCATAAGATGTGACTAAAGAAGGTTGTTAATGTGCTGGGCGATCACCTGCAACTCCTTCAGAAGGTATAGAAACAATTGGTTCATTTCACCACTTGGTGGATGGCTAGCGTTTGTTCATCATTCAAAGATGTTCACAGAGATGCTCAATAGAGTTGAGATCAGGTGGTTAAGCTGGCTAGTCCATCGTGGTGACACATTGCTACTGGAGGAAGTCATTAACAACACAAACATCTCTGGGACATCTTGTGATTATCAACAAGAGCTAGCCATCCACCAGGTAAGTGACCTGAACCAATTTAGGATTGACAGACATGTTGTTTATATGCCAGATAAGTGCATCTGCAATCATTGTAATCCAGGTTCTCCAATCTTCTATATTGCCTCATAAACATGTATTAGAGAAGATGGTCATACTTACTTGTTTCTGTGCAAAGTTAATTTTAATTTCTGTTTCAAAATGTAAAGTTTCAATGTATATGTAGAAGTAGTACCTGCGGTGCTGGGGTGGTGTCGATGACTGTGGTACGGCTTCAGTCTTGACTGACTATATGATGATGCGACCTTAGAGTGGTAACTCTCTAGTGAGTTTTTAGTTTTCCTTTTTTCCTTGCTTCGCTGTTATTTTACTTCTGTGTTACAAGAGCTTTGTTGCTCTGCCTGTGGTGGCTCTTTGTGGTAAATTTCCACATAGATTAATCAGCAGCTTCGTCTTCCAAGGATGTTAAAATCATGTCCAGTGCCTTCAAGTCATGGTTATACATGTTCTTGAACCTCAGCTGTGGATAACTGATTGAACTTTTGCCAGAGGCCATAAAAGTAGCATTCATAAAGCACCTGCACTGACCTATCAATTGTCACCACTATGTAACACACTCAAATATCAGCCGAGGAACAGACTGACAACTGATAAACAGTGTATTTGTATCAACACTTTGCTACCAGTGTTAGAAAGTGTCCTCACCCAAGATACAGGAGAACAAATTACAGGATGTAAAGTGAAAGACCTGAGAAAAGTTATCAGTGTCAGTAGGAGAGATAGAATCAGAAATGATGACATCAGAAATATTAGGTGAATTTCTTTCTTTGAGTGACTGATTAGTGCAGTGGTAGAGCACTTGCTTTCTATGGAAAAGGTTTGGGGTTCAACTCCCACTACCGACAGCTCCAGACAACCCAGCTGTAAATGGGTACCTGACTTATGGTTATGGAAGTAAAAGGCAGTGAGGAAGGGTACTGGCCACCCCACCTCACATACTGAGGTTCAGTATACATGTCTTCAGCCCTTCATTACTGACCAGTGATTAGGTCTGCTGAATGGAGCTGGCAACCCCACCTCATAAGCTGAGGCTTAGTATACTGAAGTCTCTAACCTTTCATTCCTGACCAGTGGTTAAGTCCGCTGAAGAACTTTCTTTACCTTACCTACTTTCTGTTCTGTATACATAGCAAGTCAGATGGCTTGGTCATCTCATGAGGATTCAAGCTGATCAACTACTACTGCGAACATATAACCAACAAAATGTGGTTATGGAGCACAAAGAAGAATATGTGGCAAATGTATAGATAACATACCAGAAAATTCCATAACACGGACTTAGAACGACTTATGCAACACATTTGAGACAACACAGACAGACTTAGAACGACTTTTGCAACACATTTGAGAGAACTCAGTTAGAACGACTTATGCAACACATTTAAGACAACACAGACTTAGAACGACTTATGCAACATATCTGGCTCAAGCGTGCAAACTTCAGGTTCTCACAACACGTAACAGCAAAAGGGGATGGAAAACGTAAGTATTGTTCCGTATGTTTGCATTTTTTGTTTTTTTCAATTTGACAATCAATATTTTTGTTCTTCTCTCATTAGGTGATCTCAGTGGCGGAGCAATTGCTGGGGTAGTTTTGGGAATCATCATCCTTATTGCTATTATTGTTGTGACCAGTTTTCTAGTGGTCCGCTACCATCAGAACCAAAGTATACCAAACTTTGGTGCACAGAAGCTGCCCCCTTCAGAGCCAGGGTTTGATAATGCTAGTTACAGTACCAATACAGGTGTGAAAGTTAGTGCCAGTGACGCATGACAACCACCTTATATGTTCAGCTGACAGTCATCTTCATCTTCCAGCTGACAATAATTGTGTATGTGTTAAAAATTCAGCCCCCAACAGTGTTAAGTATACGAATTATCTAATGTTCTAAGTATTGCAACATTATAGAGTATTAATTATACAAATATCTAATGTTCTAGGTATTGCAACCTTCTAGAGTATTAATTGTACAACTTATCTAATGACTTAAGTATTGCAACAATCTAGGGTGTTAATTGTACCAGTTATTTAATGTTATATGTGTTGAAACCTTCAAATGCTCTAGGTATTGCAACCTTCCAGGTTTTTCTGTATAAAAGCTATCTAATGTTCTATGTATTACAACCTTCTAATGTTCTTTACATTGCAACCTTCTAGGGTCCTTACAAAAACTATCTAATCTTCTTAGTATTTCAACAATCTAAGGTGGTAAATATAAGAATTATCTAATGTTGTATGTATTACAATCTTATTAGGTATTAATTCTACAGCCACCTGTTTCATTTAGTATATCTAAGGTGGATTATAGTGTTGTGGCCTTTAAGATAGTCGAGACTAGAAAATAGTTTGGAAGAAGCTGCCAATTTTCTTTGCAAAAATTGTTTTCACATGTTCCTATAATTAAAGTAAACTTCATATGTTCCTGTAATTGCAATGAGTTTCACATGTTCCTTTATTCAAAATGGATTTTGCATGTTCTGGAAATCAAAATGAGTTTCATATGTTTATGTAATCAGCATGAGTTTCAGATGTTCCTTTTATCAAAGTGAGTTTCACATGTTTCTGTAATAAAAGTGAGTTTTGCATGTTCCTGTAAACATAATGAGTTTTACAATTTTCTTATAGTCAAAGTGAGTTTCACGTGTTCCTGTATCCAAAGGGAGTTTTACATGTCCCTGTGTTTAAAATGATTTACATGTACCTGCACCAAAAAAATTCATTTCACATGTTCCTAATAATCAAAATAAGTATTACATGTTCAGGTAATCAAAGTGAGTTTCAAATATTCCTTTAACCAAAATGAGTTGCATTTGCTCTTCCTGATTGACAAGGTCAAGCCCATTGTCATATTACATCTCATTATAAGCCTGACCTTCCTTTCAACTTATTCTACTGTGTTCACACATAACTATAGCAACACCTTGTATTCATTTCTATATCACCAATTGATGCATTTGATATTTCCATTGCAGAAGTTTTCTGCAAAAAAAGTTCAGAAATAAGCTTAGTAATTGGACAGGTACCAATAAAGTTTGCAAACTAAAAATCAGACACAGAGACATGAGTCTGTCAGAATGGTAATAAGGCAGTAAATCATGTTTTCTGTAAAAACAACAAAATGACAACGTGTGCTTCTCTAATTAAATTGAGCAATAAATATTTGTTCGCAGCTGTTCTTCTGTCTATTAGAATTTGGAATAAAATTAACACTGCCGTTCTCTTCTGTTAAAAATCCATATCACTATCTTCCAGGCAGACTACAAGGTGCTCACTCTATCAGAAAATAGCAAAGCTTGTTGATTTGAATGGTTCCAATAGGTTGCTGGCTATACACACTCCTGCTCTGTACTCCCAGGGGTGCCTCTCTGCTGGACCAATGTTGGTTTACACAAGAAGACTAACAGCTTATTACTGGATAGTTGAGTTGTGAATTTTATTTGGATTATTGGAGTGGAAGTTTCAGACACATGTACTAAAACAATCTACATTGGAACTTGTTACTGACACATGTACTAAAACAATCCATATAGGAGCTTGTTCCTGGCACATGTAATAAAATAATCCATATAGGAACTTGTTACTACTTCCCATGTACTAAAACAAACCATATTTCTTCAAATGCATCTTGCCCCTGATGAAGCAAAGGAACACTGCTGCCCATTGTTTGATAGCTTATACAGGAAGCAGCAACATAAAATCACCTGATGTGCACTTGCAGTGGTGGTTTCAGTAGCAATTTGTTTTACATGATGAGGGTGCTAGTCCCACGCACAATTCAGTTTAGTTGCCTTTTATAACATGTATGTAAATGTAATTGCCCTTTTTGTTTTATGCTAATCAGTTAGGGGGCCCAGAATCCACACCAGGTGAAGCTGTTGTTGTTAGTCAAACAGTATTTTCATGTTGCCAGCCATGTTGCCAATAAAGAAGGTCTAGCCATTGTTATGGAAACATGTTACTTAAAATTATAATTTTCTTCAGTTTGTAACTGGCTTGGCTTGGCTTTGTTCATTCTCAATCTTCCGCTACCAAACCCTGACATAGGCCTAAGTAGCAGAATGTAGTCCAGAGAACGGAATAAGTTGTGTCATAATTTACAGCTTGACTGCGATATTTGCACCTTTCGGTCCAACACATCCGACTTCAGCAACCATTTTTTTAGTACCGGGTTAGCATTCCCTCTTCAATCCCTTCTCCTTAGCCAGTCTGCTCTGTTGCATCCTGTTATCCAAGATCACCGCTAGGAGGTGTAGAAGGGTCTTGGCAGCTCTGGTTCGCTGGCCCTGACGCTAGCAGTCAGCTATGGGTCGCTAACCACTGCAGCTCATGCGCTGCTCAGCATCTTGATCCCAGATACTGGGTTTGATCCTCATTATCAGCATGATCCAGTCAACCCAGCTATGAATGGGTACCTAGCTTACTATTAGAGGAAGAGTAACAGTAGGGAAAGGAACTGGTGGCCCGCCCCTAAATCAAGTTGAGGATTAGTACAATGGTCTCAAACACAGCTCTGGTTCGCTGGCCCTGACGCTAGCAGTACGCTATAGGTCGCTGACCACTGCAGCTCATGCGCTACTCAGCGTCATGATCCAGTATAATGAATGACAACGGTAATCGAATGTCTTACTATGCTATTTGCCTTTCACACTGCTTTACCGAGAATTGCCTTCCGTTCTGTTGAACAAGCTAATGATTTCATCCGCATAGTCTACAGAAACCATTTGTAGCTAATCATAATACATTCTGCTGAAAGTAATTATCATACATGTAATTTATTTGGCATATCTTTTTTACATATATAATAAAAATCTACTTGTAATTCTTTCAGTGTTTTTTTGTTTTGTTCGATGAGTCTACATTGTTGCTGTTTGAAGCTAAACATGTTGAGTTGAGATATCTCTTAGAACCAAGATACAGCAGTGCATGAGCTGACAGCAGCTAGAGAACCATTGCTGGCTGCTTACATCTGGGTAAGCGAATAAAAGCTGACCAAGACCATATTCACCTCCACATGGCGACCCTGGAAACAGGCTGCACTAGTCGCTAGTGTAGTCTGGCCAAGTGATAGGGATCTGGGAAGGCATACCTGATACTAAAAAGAGCCAGCTGAAATCAGATGTGTCAGGCTCAGGCTGAAAGGGCAGATATCGCAGCTTTTCTGTAAACTACAACACAACGTCCTTCTCAGAACGAACGCCGACGAAGAAAAAAGAAGTGTGTGATCTTGATCAGTATATTTGATCTGACCTGATTGCTCTTCTCTCCCAGTTGTGTCTGTCAGTTCTTGTTTATTTACGAATTAGAATGTGAAATGACATACAAAATAGGTAGAATGATCATGACTGCACTATGGTCAGACTGTAAGATTCTCAGACTTTCAGAAAATAGCGAACGGTTTTGAATACTGATGACTCCTGGAACCTATTGGTTGTAATTATTGTTGCACTGTCCTGTCACTCGCTCCTTCTGTCATCATCTAAGATAGGATAATTAGGATAATTCCCGAGTAGTCTGCCGCGGCATTTGTGTGTGACAAAGATAAGAATATCACCACTGCCCTACAGAGAGCATGTTGTAAGCAGCGACTAACTGTGTGACATGGCATAACACCGGTCATTTTAATGTCATTTATTTAAGAATAGTATAGATGGCGTTTGCAGACGGCGCAAACCAAACGCCTGATCCGGAAGTAAAGAGCAGAAGACAGCGTGCAAACTATCATCCATGCAATAAAACATTCCGTGCCCGCAATGGACTGATAAGCTACATGTAGTCCAGCAAAAACTACACCAAAAAATGTCAGACAGTGCAGAAACAAAAGAAAACAGATCATATACAACAAGGATGATGTCGGTGGTCGTCATCAACAACGATGGACAGTTATCATTGATGGCGTCTAATACGATACGGTCTACTTTGCTCTAGTGTTTTAGTCTATTAAGATGGGCTCGCATATCGGTAAACCACCCTCCAAGAAACTTGTTGTATACAGACTTGAACATTTTCTAAACCAGTATATAGACGTAGAGTTTAGTTAAGAGGTTATTGACTCTTCTTCTTTGTTCGATAAGCGTCAATTATGTTGTGCTGCATTTTACAGTTGTCCTTTTTGGGCCAGCCGATCATTCTTTGCAAACTTGTTGGGGTTAAATCTAGCATTTGACTGTTCCATGCAACGCAACAAGTGGTTAAGGTTCAGAATGTTTCTTCACCTAGGCAAGCTGTATTTTCAGACAGCGTCTCGTATACAGATGCTGAGCTGTGAGATGCGCTGTGTGCGAAGTGCAGTTGGCAAGTCTATCCGAGACCGTATCCGAAACACCACGTTGAGGCAGATGGCTGGAACAAACGCACTAAATGCCTATATTGAAGCCCAACAAATCAAGTGATTTGGCCACTTGGTTCGGATGCATTATGACCAACCAGCAGCAATAGCCTATCACATGCAAGTATTTGGCCCTCGTGCAAGGGGCCACTCTCGTCGCAGATGAATAGAAGGTGTGTCTGAAACACTCGGGAGGTTCGACTTGACGACCACATAAGCTTCTCATCTACTCAAACAAGAGATCTATGCACCCCGCCTCACCGTGGTAAGAGCAGAACGACAAAAGAAGAAAAGAAGAAAAAGAAGAAGTCTCGTATACCTGAAGCATTTGAATATTCAAGGCCAGTGTAAAGTCGGTGCTGTTGAATGAACCTGAAACATGGAGAATGACCATTGTGATAAACAAAGTTTGAGATTCCTACGAAGGATAATATGTCGAAAGCAGCAGGCCATGGTAAGGAATGAAGACCTCTAGGAAAAAAGGCAACAACAGCCACTAGAACCACAAATTAATAGAAAAAAATTAAACATGCGCCGAGGAAGACACAGTTCAATATAGTTAGGCAGGCACTAACATGGAATCGTCAAGGGAAGAGAAAGAGAGGTTGTTGTTTGTTGTTTGTAAATGTCCACAATGAGAAGGTTGCTCTTTTGCACGCTCTGAAAAGGACATTAAGTGGCGGGTTGTAGTATCTTTCCTCACATCCCGAGCGTGATGGTGAAGGTGGACCAGGGTCCTCCAGGCGGTTGTGTTGTGCTTGGCTTCATCTGCGTATCACTCACTACTATGGAGATCATGTCGATCCCTCACCTCGTTATCCAAGCTGCCATGAAAACAGCCCGTATCCAGGGAGGGCTACTAGGAAGCCGAGGTGAGGGTCTTGGTCAGTATGTTTTACCTGACCCTGACTAACATGTCTGATCAGTATGTTTTGCCTGATCCTGACTAACATGTCTGATCAGTATGTTTTACCTGACCCTGACTAACATGTCTGGTCAGTATGTTTTGCCTGATCCTGACTAACATGTCTGGTCAGTATGTTTTACCTGACCCTGACTAACATGTCTGGTCAGTATGTTTTACCTGACCCTGACTAACATGTCTGGTCAGTATGTTTTACCTGACCCTGACTAACATGTCTGGTCAGTATGTTTTACCTGACCCTGACTAACATGTCTGATCAGTATGTTTTACCTGACCCTGACTAACATGTCTGATCAGTATATTTTATCTGACCCTGACTAACATGTCTGATCAGTATGTTTTACCTGACCCCAACTAACATGTCTGATCAGTATGTTTTACCTGACCAGACGTTAGTCTTCCTCCCCAGAAAGAGGGGTAGATCTCAAATATATATGGAAGAGAGAATGTGAGGGAGCTACAATTAAATGGCTACGCATACACGGAGAGAGACAGAAAGAGTAGCCCGGAATCATGTAAGCTGTCGTCATATGGTCAAATGCCTATACACCGAGAGGAGCTATGCGTTCTGATTGATTGGTATTTATGATGGTCTTAGGGCGCTAAATGCTTGACCATGATGACCAGTTCAGAACATCGGTAAAACATCCATTTTAATATAAGGACTAATACAAATTAGTCTGCACACTGCATGGCGACTACATGGTCAAGCAACGTTTATTCCCGATGTCTATAATTGCCAGTGCATCACAGCGATGGGAAGAAACACTGTAACAATGATTGAAAGTATTTTATTTGTCAGTGTGAAATCATTCTTCCCTTTTAATTGACTCTTTGATGTCGCCTTCTGGTAATTGCTTGTTCCTAACTTATAAGTGTGGCGCACTGCCGTCACACAAGGTGTTCGCACCAGTGACGGGAGAATCATCGCTATGGCACAGAAAAAGTAGGCTTTGTGAGAGGGTAGAATGCAAGATGGCACAAATCCTGATGTAGTTCTGTCGCGCTCGGATCGAACTGTACAGTCACATGTGGTCATATGTGAACATGTCTGACGCTGTCACCATGTCACTACTGCGGCTGCTGCTGCTGCTACTGCTGCTACTACTACTACTACGAATACTACTACTACAAATACTACTACGAATACTACTATGAATAGTACTATACTACGAATACTACTTTTACTACCACTACTACTACACCTATTACTACTGCTACTATTACTACTACTACAATACTACTATTACTACTACTACTACTACTACTATTACTACTACTGCTATTACAATACTACTGTTACCACTAACACGGTTTCTTTTATTACAAATATTACTACTTTACTATTATTATTGTACTACAGCTACTAGTGGTCTGCAGGGGTCTTTGTGTATGACAAAGACAAGAATAGCACCACCGCCTCACAGATAGCCTTTCGTAAAAGGCTACTAACTGTGTGACATGGCATAACACCGGCCATAGGTCTTTGGTTTTGTGTACGGCAGGGCTGGTGCTGGTTGGTACATGACCTGTTTTCATGGCATTTATGGTCAGACCAAAGTTTTTTGATGCGGCAGAGGACCGGTCCATTTTCTGATTATGCCAGCCAGCCATTACTGCTACTACTACTACTACTACTACTACTACTACTACTACTACTACTACTACTACTACTACTACTATTTCTTCTACTGCTATACCTACCTTCCGAATCTCTTCCGAAGAGGCATTGCGCTCTCTCCTGGATTGTTGGAACTCTTTGGCTTTCAGAAAAGAAGGTAAGATGGACGCACCTTAGCTGCCGCGCTCTCGACTCGCAGTGGTTTTTTGTTGTTGTTGTCGTTTTCCGATGTTTGGTGGTTCCTGTTTGGATTATATTTCACAACTCCTTCACCAGGTGGTATCCGGGACTTTATTCTGAGGAATTAATGTGCTATCGATTGGTAATTATGTTTGTTATGCTGCATTTCGCTACATTACATGCTCGGCTCAAGCCGTGGGAGACCAGTCCATGATGAAGTTCAACGTTCCGCTTAACTGCACACCAGAATTCAATCTAGGCTACCACTACTCAATGACCTTTCTGCTCGACTGAAGCTGGCTTCCATCCGCCCGCCCCTTCCTCCACCGGAGGTTACACGATACCTCTCCTAACCTCAGCACAGCAAGGGTCACGCTGAGTAAAAAGTGGACACAAGCAGAACATAGTTCAGAAAGTGAATAAAACAGCAAAAATATTCGAAACAAAACTTGCTCAGAGGATCAAGACTGATAGTAAAAGTTTCTTCTCTTATGTTAGCAATAAACAAAGAACGAAGGACAAAGTAGGCCCTCTCATAGACAGTACAGGGAAAGTAATAAGTGAGAATAGGGAGGCAGCTAATCTACTCAATCAGTACTTTGGCACAGTCTACACAAAAGAGAACAGCTCCAAGAGCCCAGAGCATATAGCTATCTTTCAAAGAGACATGGATACAGTTGGATTAAGATCAATCTGTATTACAGAGGAAATGGTTTTTAAAAAAATTGGAGAGGTTGAAAGGGAAAAATTGTTCAGGTCAAGATGGTATTCATCAAAAATCGCTGTTTGAAATTAGACAAACTAGCAAAATCACTGACTATATTGTGTTCTCAGCCACTTGCAAAAGGGATTGTTCCAGGGGATTGGAAAGATGCAGGAGTATCCCCTTATTCAAAAAGGGGAAACAAATCAAATCCAGCGAATTATAGACCGGTGAGTTTAACTAGCATAGTCTGCAAATTGTGAGAGTTAATAATAAAAGAAAACATCGTAATACCTTTAGACAAGCTTAATCTAATCAGAAATAGTCAGCATTGGTTTACTAGAGGGAGATCGTGCTTAACAAATCTATTAGAATTCTTGGAGAAGGTTACTAAAATGATAGATAAAACGGAGCCAGTGGATGTTATTTATCTTTATTTTGCTAAGACCTTTGATAGAGTACCTCATCACATATTATTTAGAAAGTTAAAATCACACGGAATAGGTGAGGAAGTTGCCAAATGGATTGAAAATTGGTAAACGGGAAGAAGACAGAGGATGAACATAAATAAGGAGTACTCTGAGTGGTGTGAAGTGAAAAGTGGTGTGCCACAGGGCTCGGTTTTGGGACCAATTTTGTTCTTTATATATATACATGATTTGAACATTGATATGGGATCCATGATTGCAAAATGTGCTGATGACACAAAACTATGCAGTAGTGTCTCATCTAAAGCAGAAGTGGATATATTGATGTCGGATTTAGATAAAATTCGAGAATGGTCTGTAAGCTGGCAAATGGAGTTTAATGTAGATAAATGTACAGTCATCCACATGGGTAGTAGATCCCATATGGAACATAATTACAGAATGGGAGAGAACAGTATTAGAAATATGGATTAGGAAACGGACTTGACGGTTAAAACATATCATGCAGGTAAGGTGGGTGAGCAAATTCAGGTAACAGCGAACAAGGCAAATGCAATGTTAGGTTTGACAAAAAGAGATATTAAACATATATATAGTGATAGTCTGTATAAAGCATTAGTTAGACCTAGATTGGAGTACTGTTTACAGGTGTAGAGTCCTTATCATTGAGGGGATATAAACATGCTGGAAAGAATACAAAAAGAGCGACAAAGCTGATAGTGAGATTCCAGAATTACAGTTATGAGGAAAGACAGAAAAACCGGCCTACAGTGTTTGGAAAAGAGAAGAATTCGAGGTGACTTAATACAGGTTATAAGATGATCAGAGGAACGGATACATTAGACTATAATACGTTTTTCAAAATACAACCACCTACAAGTACAAGAGGGCGTGGCTACAAATACACCAAAGAGAGGTCCAGATTAAATATTAAAAAAACAGGGAGTTTGACACGGATAGACACGGAGAGCCTGACACACACTTTGGTTTAATACACTCCTCGCGGCCCCCGTCCCAAGGCATCGGAGTACTCAGATCTACCTGGGGAATCTGTATAGATTTCGGTCAACACGCTACGCATAAACATAGTCTCAGCATTTGCACATGGTAGTGGTTGATCGACGCAAAGGGTGTTTGACGCCTACGTGAACATTATTATTATCATTATTAGAGATTCGGAAGGATATGAAACAACATATATTGGACACATACAGGGGATCAAGATGCTGAGCAGCGCATGAGCTGCAGTGGTCAGCGACCCATAGCTGACTGCTAGTGTCAGGGCCAGCGAACCATAGCTGCCAAGACCCTTCTACACCTCCACGCGGTGATCCTGGGTAACAGGCTGCAGCAGGGCAGACTGGCTAAGGAGAAGGGATCGAAGAGGGAATGCTAACCCGGTACTAAAAAAATGCTTGCTGAAGTCGGATGTGTTGGATCGAAAGGTGCAAATATCGCAGCCGGGCTGTAAACTACGACACAACGCATTCCGTTCTCTGGACTACATTCTGCTACTTACCCTTTCAGGGTTTAGTAGTGGGAGATTGAGAACAAACGAAGAAGAAGAAGGACACATACAGTAGGACAGAATGGTTGCAAAGATAAAGGTCGAAAGGAGACGCGTTCAAAGAAATCAGAACACTAATTGGCGAGTTCAGACTGTATTTGCATTGTTATAAACAATGAAGCTGTACTAACAAAGAGAGATGGAAGCAATAATGCATAGAAAATGTACAAAGACACGGAAAAAGTCCCAACATTACACTTAAGAACAAGGACAAAGATCCGGAATTACGATAGATGATGTTCAACTAGCAATCCAAAACTTAAAGAAAGTGAAATCATTGGAATGTGATGATATACTATCGACTGAATGTGTACAGACAGGAGGAGAGTCCAGTACCAACACTTATCGTGCACAATGGAAGAAGGTCTTGCACAGCAAAGTATGGCCGAGAGCATTGACAAGGATCTGTGTATATGCCGCATCCCAAAAACCGCTGATCTGAAGCTATGCGTTAATTAACTACTACTTAAATAAGTCAATGCTAGCAAAATCTCCATACAGATCATCACGAAACGGTTTTAAAACAAACGCACCGAAACGGTACATAAAGCATAAGTGAGATTCAGACATGGCATATGCGCGAGGCATTTCATCCTTCTTTCGAAATATTTTCGTAAAGTGCAGAAGGTGCAATGTCTACTTACACACTTTCTTCATAGATCACATCAAAGCTTTTGATTGTGATCAACACGAAATGTTATTGAGAATCATGGGGTTCCCAACGCACCTGATTCAGCTGATCGAAACATTGTATCAATAATAACAAGCAACGATGACAATAGCTAGCAAAACATCAAACTGGGTTGTGACGCAAAGGGGAATTAATTGGGATGCAAATGGGATTAAGACAAGGAAGCATATTCTCCCCTAATTTTTTCAATATAATGCGGAAAATACGGGGCGTGTTCAAATGAACCGGTCCACGATGACGTCACTTCTGTGTAAACACATACCAACCGTCAAGTTTGCAAAATTTCCGACTGACTCATAGTTTCCTCAGCAGACGGTTGAAAACATGGCGGGTGTGATACGGAATGCGTCCAGAGTTGATCAGCTTCTTCTTCTTCTTCTTCTTCGTACGCTGTCAGACGTCAACTTGAATTTGTTCGAAGAAAGCAGCTGTCCTCCTGAGGCTGTCGAAACTGCATAGAGCTTGTCTAGTGTTGCCACTGGTGATGGCCACATGTGCTTTCTCTGGTCCTCGTATGTCGGGCAGTTTTGCAGCAGATGTTCAGCGGTCATTTTCCCTGTGCCACACGAGGATTCGTCAATGCCACCTATCTTCAATTTATTGAATAGATCGTACCTCAGTCTGCTGTGGCCAGTGCGAAGTCTGAAGACCACGACCTGCTCTCTTCTGTTCAGCTGGTAGTAGGCATCATCTTTTGTGTAGCCGGTGGGTTCTGTTTCCCATTTGGCCATGTATCTGGCCCTAATAAGCCTTTTGGACGTAGGTCACACTAGAATCTGGTTGTGGTAGTCTTGCACCTTCTTTTGCCAGTCTGTCTGCCTCCTCGTTGCCTTGGATGTTACAGTGGGATGGAACCCACTGTATCACTACTCTTTTTGGTGCGGATTGCTGGCATAGTTGACAGAGTACTGCTCTTAAATCATTAAGTTCAGTATTTTTCTGACTTTTTAGTGCTATGACCACGACCAGGGCATCTGTGAACAGGACTATCTGGCTTTCATTGCTTTCGCCTGTGATCATCGCTTCTACTGCAGCCTTCAGTGCCTCTGCCTCCGCTCTGAAATTGCTTGAGAATTTTCCAGTTGCCACTGACAGTGTTATTTTTCTACCATTTGGTAGGCTCAGGAATACCCCTGTCCCTCCATTCTGTGTTGCGTTTGTTACAGAACCGTCGGTGTATGCATGGGTCCAGTCCATGCTTGTGTAGTTTTCCGCTATGTACCTCAGGGTTATGTCTCTTCTTTCTTTTTCAGTCTGGCTGTTCTTGTTTCCAATACCTGGTATATTTTCTATCACCCCCGGAATGATATGCTGCTTCCATGTGGGTTTGCGTACATTAGGGATGGGCTATGGTGTGGTTACGGTGTTCATAGGGTCTTCGCTCATTTTTGCTTTGGCTATTTCTGCAAAGTTTCCCCGCTTTATTTTCCCATTTCCAAATCTATTTAGTCTCTGATGCATTGGATGGTCTGTCAGTCTTCTGAGTTTCTCTGCTTGCTGCTGGGCTCTACAGTCTCTTCTGTCGGTCATGGATTGCAGATTTGTAATCTTTTCAAGTTCTACAATTGGCGTTGACTTTATGCCTCCTGTTATAACTCTCATGGCTTGGTTTTGAAGTTTGCTAATTTTATCAAAGTTCGCCTTTGCTGCTGTTGTCCATGCCGCAATGCCATACTAGAGAACTGGTCTCACTCTTCCAGTGTACAGTTTCTTTAGTATTCTTTGGTCTGCTCCCCAGTTTGTGCCAGCAAGTTTCCTCATGATTGCCATTCTTTGTCTGGCTCTCATTCGGTTTCTCTCGATTTGACTTTTCCATGTCATGCACCGATCAAATGTGACTCCCAAGTAGTTTGGGTTGTCGTTTGGCCTCAGATATTTGCTGTTAAGACTTATTTTGGTGTTCTGTGGTTTATTTGAAAGGAGTTGATCAGCGAGCGGTGATTCGGGTTTTAACAGCTGAAGGATGGATAGAAACCGAATCACCGTTCGCTGATCAACTTTGGACTGATTCCGTATCACACCAGCCATGTTTTCAACTGTCTGCTGAAAAAGCTATGAGTCGGACGATAATGAAATTTTGCAAACTTGCCGTTTGGTATGTGCTGTTTACATTAACAGTGACGTCATCATGCCATTTGTACGTAAGTTCACTTGTTGCAGTTCGGTCCGGTTATATTTGAACACGTCTCGTATTATGCGAAACCACAAAAATGAAAAAAGAGTATGAACAGTTCGTCAGATTATTTTCCGTGAGAATGAAACATCATAGCTAAAGTATGCAGACGATACAGATGTTGTGCAGAAGAGCGCTGCTTGGCTGGAAAAGATAATGTCGGTTAAACATTTTAGCGAGGAACATAATCTATACCTAGACATAACCAAGAACAAGATAATGAACACTTATAAGGCAGAATCCGGAACTAAAGTTATCCTAGAGAAGTAAGATGCTACGAACGTCACAAGATTTGAATATCTCAGCTCGATTATAAGCAACAATGGAAATTATAAAAAAGAATGGCCATGTTATTGCAAAGGTTAACTAAAATGAAAAACTTATGACATAGCAAAGGCGAGGAAGACTACGGTCTGGTCAAATAAAACATACTGATCAGACATGTTAGTCAGGGTCAGGCAAAATATACTGGTCAAGATCCTTACCTCGACTTCTCCATATTACTCCATGTGAACGGGTTGTTTTCACGGCAGCTTGATAAACGAAGTCAGGGATCGACCATGATCCCCGTTACAGTGAGCGACATGCAGATGAAGCCAATCATAGCACAATCTCATGGAGAACCCCGGTCCACCTTCATCTTCACGCTCGGAATAGAGGAAAGCTACAACATACAGCCACTTTACGTCCTTTTCATGGCACACACATAGAAAACAACACAAACACTAAGGAAGGAGATTGAATCATTGGAGCTATAATGCTACAGGAAAGTGCTCAAAATACCATGGATACAGAGAAAGAAAAATACAGCAATCCTAATGGAGCTGGATATAGAACACCATTGGCCAGTAAACAATGTTGCGTCAAGGAAACTAAAATATTTTGGCCATATCAGCCGACACAATGTTCTAGAAAAACGATACTGGAGGATATGGAATCAGGCGCGACGCAAAGGCTGACCGAATAGAGGAAGGACACTGGACATTAAAGAGGTTCTGAGAATGAAGATGGGATAGCTGATCAAGTCTTATAGATCGCGTGTTATCAGATCGGCGTTCTGTAAAGGACATGCTACATGATGAATATCACAACAACAACTACTGCTACTACTACTGCTAATTCTTTTTCTAGTAGTTAGTAGCCCCTTTCAGTCATTACTGACTTAGGATGATATGACTTGAAGTGATACAAACAAAAATGTATACTTAGCTTTTGTCTTTCTCCTTGCGGCGTTGTCTTTTCACTTCTCTGTGTTGGAAGATCTTGGCTTCACCAAGCGTATGGTGACCATTCAGTGTACGTTTCCACCTGGATCGATCTGCAGCTACGTCTTCCCAGGATGTCAGATTCTTGTCCAGGGCCTTCATATCACGCTTGCACACATCTTTGGACCTCAACTGTGGTCTGCCGACTGTTCTGTTGCCATCCGCCAACTGTCCATAAAAGATATCTTTGTGAATGCGACCATCTTCCATGCGACGAACATGACCAAGCCATCATAGTCCGTGCTGCCCAACTAGAGTGTGCACGCTTGGGAGAAAAGTGCAAGAGTATACCTCTGCATTTGTCACTTTGACCCTTCATGTAATTCTAAGAATGGATTGCAGGCGATGTAAGTGGAAGGTGTTAAGCATGTGCTCTTGTTTGGCATAAGTTGTCAAAGTCTCGCGACCATATAGAAGTGCACTTACGACATATGCATTGAATAACAATGTTTTGGTTTAAATTGTCAATTTCTGGTTTTTCCAAACACGCGTTGTAAGGTGAGCAAATGTAGCAGCAGCTTTGCCAATAGGATTGTCTATTTCTGGATCTAGAGAGAGCTTGTCGTTGATTAGGGATCCCAGGTATGTGAATTGGTGCACATATGCTAGTTCATAATTATCGATGCTAAGACTTGGCGTGACATCTACTGCCTTTCCAAGAACATTTGTTTTGTTGAGACTTATTGCGAGACCAAATCTTTTGCAATTCTTGGAGAATCGATTTATCAATCTATGAAGTTCCTGCTGACTGGGTGACAATTGCAGCATCATCAGCGAAAAGCAAGTCCCTGATGAGGATCTCCCTGATCTTCGATTTGGCCTTGAGCATTGCAAAGTTAAACAGCCTGCCATCCGACTTAGTGTGAAGGCAGATTCCTTCAATTGCGTAACCAAATGCATGTTTCTGTAACAGAGCAAAGAAGATTCTGAACATTGTCGGGATCAGAACACAGCCCTGCTTAACACCACTTCGAATATCAAATTGTTGTGATATGCTACCATCAAATTGTTGTGATATGCTACCATCAAATTGTTGTGATATGCTACCATCAAATTGTTGTGATATGCTACCATCAAATTGTTGTGATATGCTACCATCAAACTGTTGTGATATGCTACCATCAAATTGTTGTGATATGCTACCATCAAATTGTTGTGATATGCTACCATTAAATTGTTGTGATATGCTACCATCAAACTGTTGTGATATGCTACCATCAAATTGTTGTGATATGCTACCATCAAATTGTTGTGATATACTACCATCAAATTGTTGTGATATGCTACCATTAAACTGTTGTGATATGCTACCATTAAATTGTTGTGATATGCTACCATCAAACTGTTGTGATATGCTACCATCAAATTGTTGTGATATGCTACCATTCAAATTGTTGTTATATGCTACCATTAAATTGTTGTGATATGCTACCATCAAACTGTTGTGATATGCTACCATCAAATTGTTGTGATATGCTACCATCAAATTGTTGTGATATGCTACCATCAAATTGTTCCTGTCATGCTTTTGTAGACCGATATTAGCAGTTTGTTTGGGTGCCTATTTTAGAGGGGATTATGAAGAGGCCATCCCTACTAACAAAATAAAATGCGTTTGTCAGGCCAATGAAGGCGATATATGAGGGCTGGTTCTGCTCACGTGACTTTTCCTGAAGTTGTCGAAGAGAGAAAATCATGTCGATCGTTTATCTTTCAGACCTAAATCCGGACTGTGATTCTGAATACACACGTTCAGCCAATTTGTGTAACCTTAGTAAGATAACTCTTGCGAAGACTTTGCCTATAACACTAAGCAGAGACACCTCGATAGTTATTACAGTCACTTCTATCACCTTTGTTTTTGTATGTTACAATCTGTGCATCTCTCATTTCTTGAGGTATTGTAACTCGTTTACAGCCCTGACATAATATCATATACATCGGTTGCAAAAGTGTATCTTTACAGAGTTTAATCAAACCAGGTGGGATCCCGTCGCTGCCTGGTCAAGATGTCAAAATCTTTATTAAGATCTTCTAAAGATGGTTCAATAAAGGGGAGCCAGTGGATGTTATTTATCAAGATTTTGCAAAGGCCTTTGATAGAGTACCTCATCAAAGATTATTTAGAAAGTTAAAATCACACGGAATAGGTGAGAAAGTTTCCAAATGGATTGAAAATTGGTAAACGGGAAGAAGGCAGAGGATGAACATAAATAAGGAGTACTCCGAGTGGTGTGAAGTGAAAAGTGGAGTTCCACAGGGCTCGGTTTTGGGACCAATTTTGTTCTTGATATATATATATATAAACGATTTGAACATTGATATGGGATCCATGATTGCAAAATGTGCTGATGACACAAAACTATGCAGTAGAAGTGGATATAGTGAGGTCGAATTTAGATACAATTCAAGAATGGTCTGTAAGCTGGCAAATGGAGTTTAATGTAGATAAATGTACAGTCATCCACATGGGTGGATCCAATATAGAACATAATTTCAGAATGTGGGAGAACAATATTAGAAAGATAGATAAAGAAAGGGAGCTAAGGATTAAAATAGATCATACAGGTAAGTTCAAGTAGCAGTAAAAAAAAGCAAATGCAATGTAATGTATAATAAAAAGAAATATTAAAAATAGGAGCAATGAAATAATAGTCAAACTGTATACAGCATTATTTAGACCTAGATTGGAGTCCTGTGTACAGGTGTGGAGTTCTTATTATTGAGGGGATATAAACGTGCTGGAAAGGATACAAAGAAGAGCGACAAATCTGATAGTGGAATTCCAGAATTCCAGTTATGAAGAAAGACTCAGAAAAACATGCATAAAGTGCCTAGAAGAAAAGAATTCGAGGTGACAATACAGGTTTGTAAAATAATAATAGAAACGGATAAATTAGACTATAACATGTTTTCAAAATACAACCACTCACAAGAAGAAGAGGGCATAGCTACAAATTAACTTAAGATAGTAGATATTAGGAAATATTTTTTTTAGTCAGAGATTGGTGAATGCTTGGAATACATTGCTACAGGAAGTAATAGAGGCAGGGACAATTAATGCATCCAAGAATATATTGGATACACATCACTTTTAGAGCAAGAAAATATAAAAGAAACTGGTGTTATACAGCCTCTGCAGAGTCTTCTAACCCAGTATAAAAACGTTAAGTTAAGTTAATCTAAGCAGCTCGTTTGGCCTCAATGACGGTTGTGATATCCTCCACTTTCGCTTTATACCAGTCATCTGATTTAACAGTTCTTCTTCCAAATGTAGCAAGTGCAATGTTGTATGTGGTATTTCGAAAAAGTTGTCAGGTTTCTGTAACAGCGGTGTTGTGATGTTGGCTATTGAGAGTTTCACGAAAAGCATTGGGAAATCTCTTGATCAGCGCAGGGTCCGACATTCTACTTGCGTCGATGCGTGGCTTGCATGTGCTTCTGGTTTGATGGAACAACTTTGGCTGCAATTTTTTTTTTCATCTAACCAAAGAATGATCAGTGAAACATTCTGCACTATGGCAAGTGCGCGTCAGGTGCACATACTGAATGAGAGATCTTCTGACAAGAATTAGATCCAGCTGATGGTAAGTGCGCGTCAGGTGCACATACTGAATGAGAGAGCTTCTGACAAGAATTAGATCCAGCTGATGGTAAGTGCGCGTCAGGTGCACATACTGAAGGAGGGATCTTCTGACAAGAATTAGATCCAGATGATGGTAAGTGCGCGTCAGGTGCACATACTGAAGGAGAGATCTTCTGACAAGAATTAGATCCAGCTGATGGTAAGTGCGCGTCAGGTGCACATGCTGAAGGAGAGATCTTCTGACAAGAATTAGATCCAGCTGATGGTAAGTGCGCGTCAGGTGCACATACTGAAGGAGAGATCTTCTGACAAGAATTAGATCCATCTGATGCCATTGTTTTGATCATTGATGCATCCGCGATACCTAATGTTGGGGTTTTGTCTGAGAATAAGAGTTCGTCACACAAATTTCATGGTAAGTACAAAGCTGTTAGAGCCGCTGGCCATTTTCATTAATTTTGCCAACTCCAAACTCGCCAAGACATGAAGGACACGAGATCAGCGCCCACTCTAGCATTGAAGTCACCTAGTAGAACAAGCTGTTCTTGACTATGGACACTTCCAATGATTTCTGATAAATCATCAAAGAACTCATCTTTGACTTCAGGTGTGGGGCACAAGGTAGGTGCATATAAACTGACAAGGGTGACGGGACCTACTGTGGTATAAGAGACGAAGCGTAAGCAGGCGTTCTGAACCATTCTCACCTGGTTCAACCATACGTGATAAAGACTTTTTAACTGCAAAGCCTACACCGCGCTCTCTGTTTTTGGTGAGGTTATTTTCTTGCTAATAGAATAAGTAGTCTTTCTCACTCAGAATTCGCTAACTAAGTTTCTTGAAGTACTTCAATGTCCACATCCAGTTTTTCTTTCAGTTCGTCGATAAAAGCGATGACAGAAAGACACGAGTAATTAATGATGAACTGAAAGAAAAACTGGATGTGGACATTGAAGCACTTCAAGAAACTTAGTTAGCGAATTCTGGGTCAATGACTAGCAAGGAAATAACCTCACCAAAAAGAGAGAGTACGGTGTAGGCTTTGCAGTTAAAAAGTCTTTATCACGTATGGTTGAACCAGGTGAGAATGGTTCAGAACGCCTGCTTACGCTTCGTCTCTATACAACAGTAGGTCCCGTCACCCTTGTCAGTTTATATGCACCTACCTTGCAGGTTATCATACAGTTCAGCCTGCATGGTACGGACATTCCAACCCCCCAGGTTAGCTGTTAATGCACATGTTGTGTCGACTCGATGGAACTGAAAGGTCTCTCCAGGTCGTAAGCTTGGGAATATTTCTATGGAGAACAAGGTTTTGCATGTGCAGCAGGTTCCTCCTCTCCCTGTAGCTAATTGATTCAGGAGATCAGCATTAGCCGGTACAGCCTGGAATCAGCGACGTCGAAGGAGTTGACAGAATAGCGATGGAACCACCACTAGACTGCCTTAGGGACACCAGCTCCGGATATTTCCTCAGGGTTTACTCTCGAAGCATTTCACGTGAACATGTATCCCACAAGACAGTGGGCGAACAGTTTTTACGATAACTACGATAATTCTTCTTCTACAACAACATTAAAGCAACAACACGCACTACTACTATTGCTCCTACTACTTCCACTTGCTACAATAACCACTTTTACTGCCATTATAACTACAACTACTGCAACTACTTTTACTACTTCCTCTGTTACCACTTTTGCAACTTCTATTTCTACGTTTTTACTGCAGAAACGACTGAGACAACTACTACTAATAAAACTACTTCTGCAAATACAACAACTAAAACAAAACTTCAACTAATACTACTACTACTACAACTACAACTGCAGCAACTACTCAACTACAACAATACACAACTAGTAAATACAATAACTACTACAACTAGTACAGCAACAACTGCTACAACTGCTCCCATAATTTTCCCACCCCTTTTCAATATCATCAGTTGCCTTAAACCGTTGCATGCATCTGTAAACATATGGCCTAAGCTTACCCGGACAACAGTTTTTTTCCACGCCACAATCAAGAACAGCATGTGTAAACATTGAAAGGAAACAATACTTCAAACACATTCTCGCCAGGAGGTCAGGGGTCAACTTCTATTTGTGGGGGTCGATATGTGAATGTGAAAAAGCTTCGAACCGACCAAGTTCCAACTCTGGCCAAGCTGTTTGTTTTCACTGGAAGCAACACGCGACGCTGCACGCGTTGTCTGCACGCGCTGAAGTTTCACAGAATCACCAGCTAGTACTAAAAACCCCAGCCCGTATAGCATTACTAGCGCAAAGCTCACCAATGACGGGCCTTCTGAAATAGATTCCTTTGAAAATATCGTCACAAAAGTGATATTGATAACTTACTTTGTTGGTAGGTGACGGTTCAAATATATCCTGTGTGTTACGGAAACCGATCAAGTGGTTTATAGTAGAGCTGCTGCTGATTAAATTAAAATTAATAAATTAGTCGTTAATTTTTAATCGTTATCGATTAACTCGATCAATTAGGCAAACAGTTTAAAGGTATTTTCATTGAAGATGTTTAAAAAACAAAACAGGAACAATTCTACGCGTTTAATGCCAATATTCACTTGACTGTCATTTGCCTGTGCCGTTAATCGACGATAGGAGTTTCAATTGTTTTCTTGGGCCAAGTGTGTTGCATCGGTTGTTGAAAGTCCCGTGTTGTTGTAGTTATGTTAGGTCATACATTCACTAGACACGAGGTTTTCCTCTGGCCTTGTAGCAAGATCATCTTGTGTTGTGAGTGTGTAGTCGTAATTGATGAGGCTGCATTCTCCTGAGATGACATAACCATATCATTCTCTGTCTTGATTTGTATTCAGCACAATGAATATTTCTCACCATCATTTCCATCTTCCGTAAAGTTGCTTGTCAGATATTTGAACTCTTGCCCCAGTTTAAAATTGGACATCGTTTACGTGTATGCGACCTTCGTGATCAGCTAATGTTAACAATTGTCCGCCTTTGTCTCCATATATTTGTCACTAGCAGTGCCAAGTGTCTTGTCTTATCCACGTGTACTGAGAAGCGACGTGGGGAGCCGTAATTTTCTGTCCAGGGCTAGATGTGTCGCTCAAATAGACATCACCCCATGACAATTTAGAATATCCTTAACATTTTATCCATCTAGCTGTCGGTCTACTACGGTTGCGAAAACCCGATTGCAGTACTTTATAGGCGCACATGTGCAGTTGGTCAGGATGAATTTTCATTACGTGGCCGAACCCCATGATTCGTCAAGTGTAATCATGTGATTTTGAAGTCTAGGCTATGGTTGTCGGCAAAGAGTAGTTCAAGATTTGAGTGGTGTTCGTTAACCGTGCTGAATTTCACTTCAAGGGACGCGATTAGGCATCTTTCGGCTGTTATTTTGTCCATGTAAATGTTAAACCTCAATTGTGAAAGCATACATCCATGTTGTCCATGTAAATGTTAAACCACAATTGTGAAAGCATACATCCATGTTGTCCATGTAAATGTTAAACCTCAATTGTGAAAGCATACATCCATCTTGTCCATGTAAATGTTAAACCTCAATTGTGAAAGCATACATCCTTGTTGTCCATGTAAATGCTAAACCTCAATTGTGAAAGCATACATCAATGTTGTCCATGTAAATGCTAAACCTCAATTGTGAAAGCATACATCCATCTTGTCCATGTAAATGTTAAACCTCAATTGTGAAAGCATACATCTATGTTGTCCATGTAAATGTTAAACCTCAATTGTGAAAGCATACATCCATGTCGTACTCCTAAGGTTATTCCTAAAGCATATGTGATTCCATGAGTTGTTCTTTTTACACTCATGTGGTTAAAAACATAGATCGGCAATGGCTCAGTGACCACAACAGGACACACATATATGTAGACAATGGCCTAATGACCGCACCAGGACACAAATATATATAGGTAGGATAAACCAGGACAAACACAAAACTAAATCCATGTTACGGACTCCTTGTGCAGTCACTGAGTCATTGTCTATGTATGTTTTTGATCGACTTTTAACCTTCTGTACCGCTGCAGCTTTGATTTATTTAGTTTCAACATATCCGGCCATATGTTTTTATATGCATATATTTTTCGGGCATTTCTTAGTAGCGATTTGTCTCTGTATGTATTACAGTTTCTTTTACTGTCTTTTTTCTCTCAGACTAGTATTACTATAACATGTTGTCAATCATCTGGTCCTCTTCTTTCTTTCCATGCTGTTATAAAGATTGTTTCCAGCCACTTGAGTTGTATATTCCCATAAACTTGAATTGCTTCAGTTGTTATGCCGCCCATACCGTGTTACTTGTTTCTAGCAATAGACCATTGCCCATCACAAGCCAAGATGGCGACAATATCAGACTATTACTGGGAAATGTCTTCTCTTGTGGCTGTAAAGACCAATCCTGAATCAGCATACATTTTCATATTCAGGGCACAGATACAGTGTGTCGGCTGTGGAGTCGTCGTGCGATTAGCATTTTCAGGCAGCACGCTTTTGCTGAGCATCCACGATGGTTGAACTCTCTGCGATCTGAGAACCATCGACGATACTGGCACGCCAGATGGTGCGGGTTTGTGCAAGCATCTTCAAGGAGGTGACATCAATATTGAATCTTTTCAGAGACACTTTCCACGAATCTCTGTAGCGTTTCTTCAGCCCCCCCCCCCCCACCCTCCCCCTTCTGGTGAGCGTCTGCCTGTTGTAAGTTCACCGTATAAGAGGTGCTTGGGGATGCGCTCATCTGGCATGCGAACAACGTGTCCAGCCCATCATGGCTGAGCTATTTGCTAAATATGTAAGTATTGCTAAGAATTTTGGCACTTTGTCCTGCCACCTGATTCTAAGCAGCCTGCGTAGACAGTTCAAGTGTAAACGATTAATTATCCGGCATGTCTGCAATAAACTGTAATGTCTCCAATGCATGCAGCAGATTGGACAACGCCGCAGTACGATACACCTTTGGTGGCAACATTGAAGTTTTGTGACTTCTTTTCGAGGTCAGTTCTATATGCCTCGTTCTATTTATTGAATTAATGTATCGTTTCAGATGATCCTTGTTTCTTTGGATAAATATGGATTATCCATGAGTGTCTGTTGAGTTAAAAAGCTATAGGAAGTTTCTTTCCATCGTTATTGACTTACGTGTTCTGTAAATGTTGTGATTCATTTTTGTCATTAATGACTGAAATCTTCTTCGGCGTTCGTCCTGAAACGTTAATGTTTGCGATTTTGGGTTGTAGGTTACAGCGAGGCTGCGATATCTGAACCTTTTGGCTTGACACATCCGATTTCGACTCTGAATTTTTGGGACCAGGTTTGCCTTTCCTTTATGATTCCTAATCTCTTAGCCAGACTGAATGGTTGTAGTCTGTTTCCAGGATCGTCACTTAGAGGCGAAATAGGGTTTTGGACAGCTGTGATTGGCTGACCCTGACGCAAGCGGCCAGATATGAGTCGCTAGCTGGTGCCATCTCCTTTGCTGCTGTATCTTTGGCTCTTAATGACTGAAATAAGATTGAAGCTCTTATCTCTTAACCTAATTACTTTCAGAAAAATCTCTTGGACGATTTTTGCATGTGGATGTTAGTTGTTCTCTATATTTTTCCACTGTTGTTTGTTAGCCATTTTTATTTCTCGTTTGGTATTTCATCTTGCTATTTAGTTAGTATTATGCTCTTCTTAGCGCTTAGACGATAGTCGTGTCTTTTAAAGTTTCTATAAAGTCTGTATTTATTCTCTAACTATAGAATTACACCAAGCGGTTTATTATATTTCTTTGCAATGTCTTAAAGTTCTATGTCCAACAATATTGATTCACTGTTCATGTCCGTAGTTTATTTACTTGATGTTTCGAAAGTTTTTGTGATTTCGGGTCATATTCCTTTTTTAATACCTTCTTCTTGTAATTTCCTGTGATTTGTAACGATTATTGGCTTTTCTCTTTTCTGACTTTTCATCTGTGATGTTGTTTGTGTCATTGTTATTGGCTGATGATCAGTATCCATACATATGTTGGGGAGTATTATTGAGTATGTTATGTTACTTGTTGGTCTTTTTGGTATGTAATCAATTTTATGATGTATATTTGGATTGTTCTATCTGTACCACGTTTTGGTATAATTTTTGTTTGGGTGTTGGACGAAGGTGTTTGATGTTATTAGACCGTTCTCATTATAAGCTCCACTGCTGTTCTGCTCTAATAAGATGTCACTGAATCACGGCATGCAGTACTCATTTGTTGATCTTTTTTCCATGTTGTTTCATATAAAACATGCATTACGACCAGGTCATCTTTCTTATTGCCCTTATCTATTACTAACAACTGAAGACACTCATAGAATTACCTGTTTGTAGGCGTAATAATTTTTCAACAATGTATTCTGTTTTGACAATGAACGGCCACTTTCTCTTGCTGTAGATAAAACCTACACCCCAGGCCATGTTTCGCGTTTTCCTTTGTATTTGCAAGTACATAGATTCCATTAGCTTTCGTGGTGTTCTGGTCCTTTTTCTTTTATCTACTAACAATCGAATTTCTATTTGTTTTCTTCCTTTTCCATAAGAATTTTATAATCTCTTGCTTATTTTCCCCAACTCTATTAATATGTTATGTTGTCATTTTAATTGTGTGCATATTCCGGTATTTTAACGTCACCAGTCCGCACTCTGTTGAGATCAGTTTAAGCTCTTCTGTTTTCGTAGCAATAGTGTGATATTTATCTCGCGGCTTGATAGTCCAGTCACAGCAGTAGCATATCCCTATCGCTAACAAGTATTATCGGTTTCCACATCCTACAACATTGGCAAGGGGAGGGGTGGTCTTAATGTTTGTCAAAAGTTGGACAAAAATGTGACGAGGGGTGGGAGGACGGTTTAAAAAATGAATGTTATCATCGTCTTCTATTTGATAGGACCACATTATTAATGCCCATATCTGCAATTTGCTACCAGTGTCGACTATAGTAGCCATTATTTGACTAGGTATCATCACTGCCA
The DNA here is from genome assembly GCA_036924085.1 of Ariolimax columbianus. Lineage (NCBI taxonomy): Eukaryota > Metazoa > Mollusca > Gastropoda > Stylommatophora > Arionidae > Ariolimax > Ariolimax columbianus. Next base: position 116,481,030 of record JAVGWX010000002.1, read on the forward strand.
AGGTCACAGTGTGAAAGTTGAAATGTATCGAGAATGAAGGACTGTGACTGGTCCTAGGTACACATGCAATGCACCTATTCTACGTTTCCAATTCATCGATCCGCATTGACGACGAAATGACCGACTACACCTGCGTCATCATCACATTTGACAGAGAAAGAATAGCGTGGTGCAATGGGAAAGTGCTCTCGAGGAGAGCAGTTGATCAGTGATAATACTCTGCATGATGCTGTTGCATATACAAATGATTAGTAGGTGCTGCCCGGTGAGAGATCCAGATATGGATTCTCTGCTAGAATGTGAGGTAATGTTGTGGCCTTGCCGAGTGATGCTTATATGACAGCACAGCAACCAGATGTGACTTCAGCCCTGAAGTGGTTAGCTGAGACATCTTTAACAAGAATAGTTATCGTATCGGACTCTCACTCCTTGTTTCAGAAGGTACATAAGGACTGGCCATGGCATAAGGAGAAAGCGAGCATAGATGTGCCAAAACGTCAGGAGCGTATGTGTATCGACTGGCCTGGTCACACTAAGGTTCACGGCAATGGCTGAGCGTACGATCTTATCTGTAAGGCGCCCATAGTAGTTGCTTGGATATGGGAACTAGTGACTTTTTGTGGTGGATTAATTCTCGTCTATTTGGCTTTTGAAATATCAATAGATGAGCTAAAAATGAAAAGACTGCAGAATTTTGAAAATAGTTGTGCATTGGGCAAGAAAAAATGTCAGAGAGGACGGAGCAGGAATATGTACAACCAGCAGGTTACTGAAGTCATCGATGTTCATATTCTTAGATTCTTTGCTGATTGAGGTTGAACGTAGGGGTCTGCCCGGGGTACAATGGCGACGGTTATTAATAAAAGGGAACATAAATAAAATAAAACAAAACAAACACAAATATTTGAAAAAGGAGGAACAGGGGAGGGGGCGGGGGAAAAGGAGTGGGGGAGTTTGTGGGTGTGGTTTAAAGAGATTTGTGAGGTCATGTTGAAGGGGTGGTTGAGTTTTTATGACGAAGACGTGTGGCGACATTTGTGAAAGACCTTTTTTCGATACTCTTTTAATTACTGGTTTAAAAAATTTCAACTCTAGTTTATAAAAGTAAATCATATTGTTAAAATTAACTACTTTAAGCAAGCAAATGCAATTTCACATGTTTGTAAGAACTGATTCATAAAATGTATGTATCAAATATGTGTTACATATGTGTGATATATTTGTGAAATATGTTTTAGACAATTCCTATTGTGCAAAATGGAATGTTTAGGAATCGGTCAAGTATCATAAGCATATTACAAAACATACAAGATTTTCATTTTATATTTTAACGATGTAATTTGTATGTTTTAGAAATAATCTTCGTTCTTCCGAATTATATAATTTGGCATGAAAGATAATTTATTGATGTGTTGACCTCGTTTATTATTAAGCAAGGATACGCTATACGCGACCTGTCTCAATTAGGTAAGTGCTACAATTCTTGTATGTTGTCACTGATCTATGTAATAACATCTTCGATACATGATCTATATTGCTCAACCTGATTACAGTGTTTTAAGACTGTCTAGGAAACCTTGCGCAATCAAGTGTTCACATTTTAAAACAAACAGCCTGATGTGCCATACCATTTACTTACTGCTCACAATTATACAGGGAAGAACTAGACGCAGAGTAGACAACGAAGTTCAAAGTGAATCATTTAGATTTCGACCTAACAGAAGAAAAAATGCAGCAATATTCTGTATAGGGAGATTATCAGAAAAATAAATCGAAGAGCAAAAATGCATTACTTTAGGGGCGACAAATGGTATTTGACAGATTCCAGTACGAGAAACTAATTTGTACATGTCTGGAAAACATAGGTATAGAAACTTTGGAAATGATACAAGAGAATATTCAATGTACATGTACATATACTGTAAAATCTGCTAGGCTTTACTCACAATGTATACATACAAAAAGAGGAGTGCCACAAGGATGGCCACTTCCTGTTTAACAGTTGCACAGAACACATTTCTCAACAGATCGTGGACATACTTATGTACATTATCGTGGAGTGTGAATAAAAGCAAATCTCAGGTACACGGATGATGCAATTGTTCTAGCTGAAATCGAACAAGAACTACATGAATTGGAGATATTACAGAACAAAAGTCAAGTATATTGATTGGACATTATAACTGAAATAAAAACTATGATAAATTTAGAAAACGGCAAGAAATCTGTTCTAAGTTAAAAATAGATGATCAGGTACTAAAACTGGCCAAGATCTTCTCCTTTCCTGAATATGTAATAAAGAAGTTTGGAAGATGCGAAATGGAGATCAGGAAGAGGATAAGAATGACCCAATATCTTTTCACCAACACGAGTCATATATATTTTACATCCAAAGATGTAACGCATTAATGAAAAAAGTGAGTGGCCAGATGTTGTATATACTCGTCTTTACATATGGTGTAGGAACATCTTTCTTTCTCTTCTTCTTTTGTCCTACTGCTCTCGCCATGAAGCGTCGCAGAGAGGCGTGATGCGTAGATTTGTTTGTTATCGCCAGTTAAGAGACTTGTGCTGTCGTTATGCGTAACTTCCTGAGTGTATCAGAGACATGCTCGACCCACCGACGTCGAGGTCGGCCCCTTGCACGTAGACCGGAGACCTGCATATGATATGCTCTCGCTGCAGGTTGGACATAAATGATGAAATGACCAAATCACTTGATATGTTGGGCGTCAATGTATGCACTAACTGGGTTTGTCCCCACTATCTGCATCAGCGTGGTGTTGCGAATTCGGTCACGGAATGTCTTTCCGGCTGCACTTCTCACACAGCCATCTCACAGCTTTGGATCTTAGTCTTTTGTATTTCTAGAGCTCAATTCATACGCAGGAATTTAACGAGCTTTCAAAAATGGGGGAAAAGCTGCACATATGGTGATCTCAAATTAATTAATATTCTTTGTATTGCGAATGAGCAAACGCTTAATATTGATGTTTAGCATATTGAATGCAGAATTCAAATCTGTCCACTATATACTCATTTTAATTCATCATTTAGCATACAAAATGACATGTTCATAAATTTTTTGAAATTAAAAAACAAACAAATAACACACACTATTCCATTGCCCAGTTCCCTGTTGTCAAGATAGTGAACAGAAATCTCTACATTCCATATAGAATAATGTCCATTTATGTCTGAAGATGACTGCCAAATTTGGTAATAATACCATATGTCATTGTAAATTTAAATATATTTTTATATTTTATGGTCACAATAAAAAACCACTCTCTTCTTCAAAGGGAGGGGAGCATAATTTTCATCATCACTATAATTGATGACAAAATGAAGATTTCAACTTTGTTACTGTCGCTGTCAGAATTGTCAGGCTCTTCATTTTCCACACAGGTTTTTATCATGCATACACAAAGTTGATCGTGCAAGATCGGCCGTTAACAAACTCTTAACATATCTACAAGATTGTTGAGAATTCATACTGTCTTTGTTTACAATGTGAACACTAAAAAAATGTATCATAATTAACTTGAATTCAATTCCAAGCACATCTATGCAGAGGGAAATGGAATAATGACTCCTCTCGGTTGAAACCAGAATTAGTTTTCATAAGCTAACTTAAAAACGTATAAGTTTACCAAAGAAACAAGAGAAGCCGTTAAAGTGGCCAGAAAATGATGTGTCTTTTAAAGTGGCTAGACATATTCAAAGAACTAGTAAGGACAAAGGCTGACATTGGTAACACAATGTAGTAATAAACAGTGCATTTATCAGTCTCCTACTAGTTGAATTTTTATTATTAAAAAAAAAAATTCAAACGGATTTACGAGGCACTGGACGCTCTCTACGGCCCGCAGCCCTCTGGTAACGCTCCAGTACGCAGTGCGGATGGGGCACTGCTAACAGATAAGGTTTAGATCTTAGACAGATGGGCAAACCAACTGATGCAAAATACTAAACCACCCATCGTCCATATATGAGGAGGCCATCCAGCAAATACCGCAGGTGGAACTGAACCTGGCGCTGGATGAAGTCATCACTGAGGAGGAAGTCGACAGGGGCAATCAGTGCACTATTTATAGGAAAAGCTCCAGGAGCGGATGCAATACCAGCAGAGGTATATAAGACAGCTGGCCCATCCCTCGCCAGAAGGATCACTGAACTTTTCTGCAACATGTGGGCTAAAGGAGTAATTCCGCAGAAGCTAAAGGACGCCTCCATCGTTCACCTGTACAAGAGAAAAGGCAAGAATGCGACAATCATCGTAGAATATCGCTACTGTCCGTAGCTGGCAAGATCCTAGCGCGCTTACCGCTAAAAAGGCTTAACAAACACCTTGAACAAAGCCACCACATCCCAGAAAGCCAATGTGGGTTCAGAGCCAGAAGAGAAACAGTGGACATGATTTTTGCCGCTCGCCAAGTACAAGAGAAGTGTCGGGAACAAAATCAGACCTTGTATACCACATTTATTGATTTGACAAAGGCGTTTAGTACAGTAAACAGAAGAGGGCTGTGGATGATAATATCCACGTTTAGCTGTCCCAGTGATACTATCAAGAAGTGCGGAAGGGCTAGAGCAGCTACTTTCAGCCGTTAATGGACATAGTAAAGATCAAAATCTGTTCATAAACATAAACAAAACAAAGATAATGAGCACCGATAAAACACAATGTCAGCATACATTTACAGTGGGTGGTGAGGAAATAGATCAGGTTACACATTTTGAATATATGGGCTCCAGAATTGACAAAAATGGTGACTGCTAGAAAGTAATCAGAAGAAGACTAACTATGGCAATGCAGGGACTGAACAGCCTGAAGAAATTATGGCAGGGTACCAACAACACGATAAAAGTTAAAGTCTTGAGAGCCTGTGTTTTTCCTGTGGCAGCTTATGGCTGTGAAGCATGGACGATTACCAAAACTTCTAGACAAAGAATCGAATCCTTCGAGTCAAAATGTTACAGAAAGATCTTCAGAATACCCTGGACAGAGAAAAAAACAAATGCAGACATTCGGCAAGAGCTGAGCATAGAGGAGAACTGGTTTATCAATTCCATTTTGGCTAGAAAATGCAAATACTTTGGTCACATCAAGAGACACAACGGTCTCGAGAGAACGGTGATGGAAGGTATGGTGCCAGGCAAAAGAGGAAGGGGTAGACCAAGAAGACGATGGCACCAAGATATCCAGGAGTGCCTGAGTATGACAGTGGCGGAAGCTGGTGTTTTGGCAAGGGAACGAGTTTCTTTCAGACAGACTGTGATGGGAGCGACGTTCTACAAAGGATATGCTACATGATGATGAACCCTAAATAGTCTTTTTTATTCCCAAGAATTACGTAACTTATAATTATCTTTGTTCTTTGTAAGAGTTATCAAAGCCGTCACTATTTTTTTTCTTCTAAGAACTATCTCACCCTAAGATACTTTGGTTATTACTAAGAACTATCTCACCCTAAGATACTTTGGTGATTGCTAAGAACTATCTCACCCTAAGATACTTTGGTGATTTTTAAGAATTATCTCGGGATGATGAGGCAAACGTCTGGTCAGGCAAAACACACTGATCAGACAATATTAGACAAGAAAAGGAGAAATATACTAATCAAGACCCTCACCTGACCTCGTTGGTCTTCCTGGAAACGGGCTGTTGTCGAGAACAACACTCTGGCTAACAAGGTCAGGTTCGACGTGATCTCCGTAGTAGTGAGCGACACGCAGATGAAGTCAAGCATAGCACAGCCGCCTGGAGGACCCCAGGCCACCTTCATCAGCACGCTCGAGATGTGAGGAAAGCTACTGCAAGCCGTCACTAATCGTCCTTTTCAGGGCGCACAAAAGAGTAACCTACTCATTGTGGGCATTCGCAAACAACAAGAACTATCCCACCCTAAGATATATTGGTTATTTCTCAGAACTATCTCCGGCTAAGATATTTTGGTGATTGCTAAAAATTAATCTTACCTTATATCTTATTTCTTCTCTTCTTCTTTTTTTCTCCTTTCTAAATTTCTTCTTTTTTCTTTCTGTTGTTCTTATTTCTTTTTGCTCTTTTTCTTCTTCTTCTTTTTTCTTTCTCTTCTTCTTTTTCTTTCTCTTTTTCTTTTTCTTCTTCTTATTATTTTTCATTTTCCTCTTCTCCTTCTTCGTCTTCTTTATGTGTTAAATCTCATGTTTTCTCGCTAGCTCTCTTTTTTCCCCTCAAAGTATTGGATTTCACTGTCTTTTTTGACACATTCTTCTACAATTTTGTGTAAGATTGTCTACCATTTCATTCCTGAGTATAAAACAATACTTGGCATCCACTGAAATATTGTTCGTTTATTGGCAACTACTTAGTTCACTCTCGGATGTGGGTGTTTGCCACCCATTGTACAGGTAGTGCTTCTATGAAGATGACTTCAAGATAACAGTCAGAATTGCTGCTGTGAGTCTTATTACCAGTTTGTTTGAGAGCTTGAACCTCGGCTGTATAGTTGGAACAGAATTTATAGGCTGGAATGTTCCTTGTCTCACAAGGCAATGACACCAGCGTCTCCATTTTTAACATCATTTGTTGCTGATCCATCTATGTAGACGTTTATCGACGATTATTGCTAATGCCTCTGTGTACACATATTGTTGTTTGAAGCTACCAATGTAGCAGGGTCTAGGTTTCGCTGAGCAGTTACTTATCTAAAGTGTTACAACATGTATCCATACCACGACATGACTTCACACAGTAAACACTATCTAACAAAATGTAACTTATTTAATAACAATCTCCACAAAACAATATTAGCAAAAAGAACACAATACATCTGAACCAAATAATCATAATATATATATATCCAAATATATTAAAACTACATCAGAGGTTTTAAGCACTAGCTTTTGAATATTTCCTCCAACTAATAACCCAGATTCACGCCGCTACACTCCCTGTTTCAGCACACTCAAAAACTCGTCCTCAGTTCGTATTGCGTACTCATGCGATCTGTACTTTCATATGCAATTAGATCACGTCACTTATAGTCGGATCTCTTACTTAGTTGTGGTCACTCACTCGGTCGATCTGTGCATACACATACCTCAGAACACACATCGTTCCCAAAGTGTCCTGCACAATACGACATACATTCATATCTCTTACTTATGCGATATGTACATTAACAATTACTTCGATCTCTTCACGTATTCTTACATTCATGTGTAACTAGATCACGCATCGTTCACTGGGTGCCCTGCACATGCGACACACATTCAGATCTCTTACTATTCACATGGTGCCCAACATACCTATTTATAGAGCGACTGGTCAAAACTCGAAGGTGTGTGCTGGTCCAGTCACCCTGCAAACTATATCTCTCAGTCTGCTAAACTACTAACAGACTATCAATCTCTCACCTAGCCAGTCTTTCAGTCTCTTTCTCCTGTCCAGTCTGTTGAGGTCATCTTTGCCGAGTATTTTATAGTCTCTAGCAACATCATGGCTGTCCAATAATCTCCTGTCGGTTGTCTGGCTTAGCCGTCACTCTACTTTGGAAATACCTCCAACTAGTTGTTATTGGATGATTAACCCCGAATACTGTCACTCTCAATGTCTCGTAGCCGGGCGTAGCGGCATTTGAATGTCACCAACCCCCACTACGCTGATTCGGAACGTCAGCTCTGAACCTCCCCCACCCCCCCCCCCCCACGAGTGACCTTGGCACCTATCCAGGAAACCTTAGTTCCCAGAGCCGCCAGCCCAATCACCCCTGCCCTAGTCGCCCATGCTCCAGCTGGAACAGTTACACCAATGCTGTACAACACGTACTATTTCTGTACAGTACCTACTATTTCTGTACAACACGTACTATTTCTGTACAACATGTACGTATTTATGTAGAACACGTACGTATTTCTGTAGAGCACACCTGCCAGTTAGAAGCACCTGTTTCACTCATCGCGGCACCTACCTGTTCTAGGCTAGACAAAACGTTTCTATTTTCGTATCTACCTAATGACAGAAGTTGACCCAATAATCAGAGGCCTGCAAATCGGCATACTACTCTTCACTCAGAGGAATATTTCTAATTACAATGTCTATAAAAACATAAATAAATATGGCACAGTTATCTAACTAGGGCAGAAACAAAATGAAACATAACTTACAGCCACAAAAAACACACAAAAACAACTAACTAATCACAAAAAAACAATGAGAATGGCCTTGCCAACACATACAATATGACTTAATTAAGGTGACAGCCATTAACTAGAGCGTGCGTGAATACGGTAGAGCAGGCCATACACACAAAAAGTAATCAATATGACTACACAAAAACCATACATAATATATATAGTATGGAGTCGCTGGCGAAGAGGGGTCGCTGTGGTCGAGGGGTAAGTTAGAAAGTTCCTAAGACTCTCCTTCCTCTCCTCTTCTTACCACACTTTTGTTTCATTTGACTCTGTCCAACAATCACATTCGTGCACAACTTTCACACGCGCCCTCAGGGTGAGGCCCTTCCATTGCACTTTGGTTGGGCTGGCTTCTGATAGCGCTCAAACCTAGCATAGGTACATATAGACGCACACGTACATCCAAGCACTGGTTTATGTGTCTTAATATCGCCCAATTGACTATGGACTGGGGTGGAATAGGCGCGCCTCCGCCAGTAGAAACTAGTGAGGCAAACACGTAAAATGAAGAACAAAAATGAAAAAAAGAGGTAAATCACTCACTCGTTTCTCAAATCGATGACCAGAAACGATGGACGACAGAATACACCAAGTTCCAAGCGACCCCTGGTCTCAAGGGATATGGACCCAGAGATTGCATCGACGGACGTCTTGTCAATGACCCAAGTTAGCTCTGGGCCAGAGAGGGAGGTTGATGAATAGCACAGTTTCATCCTCACTATAATCAAAATATAGCGCAGGTTATATCATCAAGATCAAACCGTCTGATGTTGCCATCATTGCTTGCGACAGACAACTACAGTTGTGCTATCAAACATGACAGAGGGGTTAGCCGTAAGCAGATGCAGCAAAGACCAAATCCTCTTTGTAAACATAACCAAAAACAAAGATAATAACCACCGACAGAACAAGAAGTCTACATACATTCAAATTGGCTGGTGTAAAAATAGTACAGGAACTTCGAGTATCTGGACTCCAGAATTGAGAACAATGGCGAATGCTCAAAGGAAATCAGAAGGAGATTGGCAATGCAAAGGTTAGGCAGCCTGAGGAAACCGTGGCAGAATACCATCAAACCAACAAAAGTGAAAATGTTGAGAAACTGTTTTTTTCCGAGGCAGCATACGGCTGCGAAACATGGACAGTTACCCAAACCTCAAAGAAGAGGATCGAGTCTTTCGAGTCTAAATGTTATAGGAGCATCCTTAGAATACCATGGACCGAAAAAATAAGAATGCAGACATTCTACACGAGTTGGGTATATATTCTTCTTCTTCTTCGTACGCTGTCAGACGTCAACTTGAATTTGTTCGAAGAAAGCAGCTGTCATCCTGAGGCTGTCGATACTGCCATAGAGCTTGTCTAGTGTTGGCACTGGTAATGGCCACATGTGCTTTCTCTGGTCCTCGTATGTTGGGCAATTTTGCAGCAGATGTTCGAAGAAAGCAGCTGTCATCCTGAGGCTGTCGACACTGCCATAGAGCTTGTCTAGTGTTGGCACTGGTGATGGCCACATGTGCTTTCTCTGGTCCTCGTATGTTGGGCAATTTTGCAGCAGATGTTCAGCGTTGACTTCATGCCTCCTGTTATAACTCTCTTGGCTTGGTTTTGAAGTTTTTATCAAAGTTCGCCTTTGCTGCTGTTACCCATGCCGCAATACCATCCTCGAGAACTGGTCTCACTCTTTCAGTGTACAGTTTCTTCAGTATTCTTTCGTCTGCTCCCCAGCTTGTGCCAGCAAGTTTCCTCATGATAGTTGGGTATGTAAGAGAACTGGTTCATAAATTACATCATGACTAGAACATTAGGACACTGTGTTAACATCAAAAGACACAACGGTCTTAAGAGAACAATAATGGAAGACATGGTGCCGGATAAGAGAGGAAGAGGCAGACCTAGAAGGCAATGGCACCAAGAAATGTCAAAGAATGCTTCGGCATGGTTCTAGAGCAGGCTGGAGATTTGGCAAAATATCGAGTTTCTTTCAGACAGGCTGTCATGCGAGCGACGTTCTACAAGGAACATGCTACATGATAATATATATATATATATATATATATATTATATATATATATATATATATATATATATATATATATATATACATACACACAAACATGCAAAGATATTTACATACATACATGAACATACATAGATATGGTGAAAAAAGTGTGGTGAACGTAAGCTCCGGCGACGGTCCACCCGAATTGCTGCCTCAATTTTGGCGATGGCATCTTCTGACGCAACAATATGCGCATGACAGGGTCTCGGAAGATCTTTCGTTAACTTGCGTTCTTCTTTAAAACATCGTTGTCCAGTTCTTCACCGTTGTCTTCGAAACATATTTGTCATCATACACTGCCTGTATTCTGCAAGGAATGTCAACTGGTCGACATCCTTCAGCTGTTAGAAACCGAATCACCGTTCGCTGATCAACTCTGGACGGATTCAGTATCACACCTGCCATGTTTTCAACGGTCTGCCGAGTAAACTATGAGTCGGATGATAATGACATTTTGAAAACTTGACGGTTGCTATTTGCTGTTTACACCAGAAGTGACGTCATCATGCGCAAAGTACGTATGTTCACTTGGTGCAGTTAGGTCCGGTTTCATTATCTAAACATGTCTTTTTCTTAGCGTTGTGCTGGGCAAGCGCTGACCAAGAGTTCAGTCTTCAACGCCTTATATTGATGCCCACGAGCCCTTTATCTTCTTTTTCTGATCTCCGGAAAAAACAACTAGTTTTCGCTATTATTTCTTGAATGATTATTGAACTGTTTCTAGAGCTTTCTTTTATTCCTGTATCATCATGTAATATTGTTTCTTGAGTTGTTCATGTCCATTGCTCAGTTTTATAGGTTCTTCTTAAGTGTAGGCTAAACTCTGGAGATCCCGGACAACAGACACACAAACTCACAATCAGATTCATTATCACCATATCTTTGCTCTCTCTCTCTCTCTCTCTTCTCTCTCTTTCTCTCTCCCACAATATTTATCAATCTATCCCTACTTTCTCCCTTACAATAATTATCACTGTATCCCATTTCCCTCCGTTATTATATTTATGACTATCATCTCCCTCCCTCAAATATAAGTCTATCCGATCTCCTTCAGTCATAATATTTATCTCTCTATGCCTTCTACCTCACATTTGTGTATCTCACTACTCACACTCTCCGCTATAATTTTGGTACTGCTCTACTCCCTCCCTCCGTCACCCCCCTCCCATTTTTTCCCATTCCATATTTACTTCTTTATCCCTCTGATCACCAGATTATTCTTGTCTCTAGCACCCTTCACCCTTTGTCTCTCGACCTAAATTGTTACACTAACTCTGTTTACTTTAGTGTATACCAACTTTGTAAACACCCCTCCCCCCCCTCCCCCCCCATTCACCTTCACCAGAGAAAATACACAAACATGGAAGAGTACTGAGCCACGGGTACACGAGCAAGCTACCAGACAGGTGTCTGGGAAAAACCAGGCGCCTGCGACCACCACCAGACGTGATAATGAGCCACGTGGCTCCCTTAGTTAACACCCAACACGAGTTACACGCGGCACTTCTCGCCGTATTTTGCTAACAAATTCGCTCAGTTTGGGGTGACCTTCGCATAACCTTGTCGCAACTTTCAAGTCGTCTTCAGGTAAATCTGACAGACGTTAACAATCGCACGCACTGATTCTCTAAGAATACGCGTACTTTTCTGGAAGTTTTTGTTTTCATATTGTCAAACTTTCCTCCCTCCGCTGCTGCTATCTTTACATTAATCTCTCCTCCTTGATGATTTTTACCAATCTCTCTGTCATTTATTATAGTCTAAATTAACACACGTTCTCACTCACCCTCCCCCTGTCTCTCTTTCTCTCTCACAATATATATAGATAGATAGAGATATATATATATATATGTATATATAAATATATATATATATATATATATATATATAGAGAGAGAGAGAGAGAGAAAGAGAGCTTTAGTGAGAAACGATATATATATATATATATAAATATATACCGTTTTCTCACTCTCTCACTTTCTCTCTCTCTCTCAC